>VDFB02370733.1:0-88247 GCA_007258455.2 Sequoia sempervirens | reverse complement strand
TGAACAATTCAATTCGTTCATTCAATGAACTTTTTAATGCATTTGTAAACCATTTCCAAGTGCATATGACTCCCAAGATGACCTTGGCCAATTTGATGAGATGCACGTAAAATGAGGGTGAAAAAGTGACTGAATTTATCTCACGCTATCAATCGCTTTATTCCAAAATCGATGTCTAGGTTCCCGACCCACACATTCAAAACATGTTCATAGAAAAATTACAAAGAAAAATTCAAGACAAGTTGATCATGATGAAATTCCCATCCTTCATGCACCTATGCACTGCCCTCTACGATTATCAAAATTTGGTTAGTAGTCAAGATACAAGGTCCAATTCTATTTGAACTGAGAAATCCGAACCTATAAACCAAAACAATGCCCAACCTTTTAGAAAGAAAACCAAAGGGTTCCTTCAATTTAATCCTCCTCAACAACTAACTCAAAACATCAACAACCAAGTAGCAGCTGTCAAAGCCATGGTGCCCTTTAGTTATAGAGATCTGAAAAGACAATTCACTCCCTTACCCAACACCCTTTATAATACAATGTCCCAACTTTTACAACAACAAATGATTACCTTGCCTCCTATGAAAACACTTGACCCTAATAAGCCTTTACCCCCAAGCTTTAAATCCAATGCTTATTTCCACTATCATCGACAAAATGGACATGACATGGAACATTGCAAGTGTCTTAAACATCTTGTGCAAGGCCTCATTGATTTTGGCCATCTATCCATTGGAGGTGTTAGCAATCAAGGCAATAAATTTGTTGCCCTTTCAAACCAAAACTTGCAAATTTTCACCAATCCAATGTCAAAATATGATATTTCATTTGTTAAAGCTAGTGAAACTACAAAGAATGATGTGATGAATGTCGATACAAAAGATGAAAACAATGATTCTGTCCTAAATACTATCAATTTTAATCCTATGGATGAGATGGTCGAGGTGATAGATGTCATCCCTCGTAAGGGCTGAACCAAGAGTCCTCTTGACATTGCTTCGTCATCTAAGGATATACTTAAGAATTTTCTCGATGTTCCTCTCTACATATCCGGTCATATCTATGGCAAGATCACTAATGGGATACTAATAGATCCTGTTGCAACTATGAATGAGTATGGTGGTGTTGTCATTAATGTTGTCATTGATGTCAACACAGTATAGGTTGTTGCAGAGAAAGGAAACAATTGATTGCAGGTTGTGCATGTATAGTTGAGATACTATAGAGATGTTGTGAGTACATGGAGCTATCTTTATGATGTTGCAGGTGTGATGATATGATGAGTTACCAAGTGCTTTTGAGAAATAGTAAAAATAGAATTATGTGTGTGTTCAAAATGTGGTCTAGTTTGTGCTATGCATTTCTTTTGTGTTGATCCTATGCATGTACAGATTTGAAGTGTTGTTTAAGGGCATCCTTGGTGATATATCCTAGATTAGAGCTTATGGTTTGATGAAGAGTGAAAGTTGTGTTCACCAGTTTTTCAACTGGTTTGGTAGAGTTGTTTGTCTATGGACTGGGAAAAATGTATCTGCTCCACAGTCCTATGCCGGTTTGTTTCAGGTCTTGTGGATCTGGTAGAAGGCTTGTAATTGTGTTATCTATGTTTTCTCAAAGGTGTTCATGGTTTGGTGCTCTGAAAGACTAGGTTCAAAATTATTGTCTGTGTCTATACAGTTCAGATGAACTAATGGAAATTATTCCATATATGAAGGTTGTTGCATTAGCTATGGATAAATCTGAAGACATCCAATATGTGTTCCAATGTATGATGATGCATGTTATGTGGTACGCATGTTATCCTCTTGTTGTGGAAACGTGTACTTCAAAGTTCATTTGTGTTTTCATTAGCTTTGTCCAACCTGGTGTCTACACATCATGCAAAGGATAAGTATCAATTAAGGAAGTGTGTGATTGATCCGAGATGTTGTTTTGGGTCTTGGTTAAGAGTTGGTTTGGTCCGCTCTCATTCTCTTCCATCGCGGGAATGTTGAGTTACTAACTTAATTTTAATTTGTAATATGAAGTGTGTGTAGCCGACCTTGGATAAAGTTTCTATGTTTGAAGATGAAATAAATATAAGACAAGATGTTAAGGATTGAATACCACAAGTGTGAGAAGAAAGAGTGTGCAGAAGTGAATTAAGGAAGCAGTAGTTTAATGTGTTTGACTCCTGAAAGCAGTGAGCTGATGGTGTCTACAATTCTCTGATCAAGGTTGTGCATGTGTGCAAGTTGTTGTGGTGGATTTTTCTATTATCTTTCTTTATCTGTAGGCAGTGAGCCTCCCTTCTAGACAGTGAGTTATATCTGTAGGTAGTGAGCCTTGTATCCAGATAGTGATTCCTATCTTTGGTAGTGAGCCTCTTTGTAATTGGTTTTGCAATTACTCTTATATTATGAGTTAATCCTCACTATGGTTTTTCCCTTATTGGGTTTTCCATGTAAATATGGTGTTTCTTGTGTTGATATTGCTTTTTGTTATTTACACTTCATGCTCATACTTAATAACAAATTAAAGTGGATGTGGAGTTAATAATTGTTTGAGATTTGTGAATGTGATTGGTGATAACTAATTAACCCCCCCTTCTTAGTTGTCTTGTACATTTTAAGAATTGGTACTAGAGCTTTGATTCCTTGGACAAGAGCTTAACCGCTTGAGGTAGATCTAATGGTGCAAAAACTATCAATCCCTATGTTTGATGGATTTGACTATAGTGACTAGAAAGTACAGATGATAGGTTACTTGATCTCTCTTGGTTTCAAGACTTGGAAAGCTACTGAGAAAAAATATGTTGAGCTGGTAAGTGGTCCTTCTTTTGTAGATGAGATTTCTGCCTATGAGGAAAATGAAAAAGCAAGGTATGCAATCTATAGTGCTTTATCTAAGATTGAGCAAACATAAGTTATTTCATTAAGCACTGCTTATGAAATGCAGGAAAAGTTGAAAGATATCTATGAAGGAAATGATAGAGTCAAATTATCAAAGAAACTAACAGCAAAGCGTAGATATAAAAACTTGAAAATGGAAGAAGGTGAAGACATTGCAAACTACTTTCAGAGGGTTGATATTGCAGCAAATGTTTCAAAAATAAAGGCGGTACTCTTACAGATAAAGATGTAATTGAGAAGATTTTGATGAGCCTACTGGAGAGTTATAGTGATGAGGTCTTAGCTATTGAGGAAGTGTATGATCCAAAGAAATTCACGAAAGAATAGCTATTTGGTACCTTGACCACATTTGAAATGAGGAAATTTGGAAAAGAAAAGGAGAAAATAGAAACAGTCTTCAAAGCCACTAAGACAGAAGTTGATCTAGATAGTGAAAGTTCAAAGGAGTTGGAAGCAAACTTTACAAGGAAATTGAAGAAAGGTATCAGAAAGTACAAAGGTATGTTTCCTTTTAAATGTTTCAGTTGTGGAAATATTGGTCACTATGCTTCAAGATGTCCAAATAGGGCCATACACAAAAATAATAGAGATAATAAAGACAAAAAAGACAAAAAGTTCAAAAAATTGTATTATGTTAGATAAGATGCTGGAATTTATGATGATGAATTTGATTTTGAGGATGATAAAGATGAATGCTTGTTTCTAGCTTTGGAGAATAAATTTGTGTCCACTAACCATGGAAGAAGTGCAAGGGAATGTGGTTTGGAAAACAAGAAGGATGAGATGGAAGGTACTATGGTTACTGCCTTTCATGCTAGATAGGATGAAGATTATTGGGTAATTGACTGTGGTTGTTCAAATCATATGACCAGAAACAAAAGTAAGTTTACTAAACTTGAAAAGTATGATGGAGGATTAATCATGTTTGGAGATGACTCTGGCGCACAGATTGTTGGAAAATGTACAATTAGTTTTGATGGAAAACATAGTAATGATGATGTCTATTATGTTAAGGGCTTAGGGAATAATCTCTTTTGTGTTGGAAAAATGTGTAGCAAAGGATTTAAACTTGTGTTCTAGGATAATACCTATGAGATCATCAAAGGGTTTGGAATTGTGGTAGTTGCAGGAAGAAGAACATATGGAAACATTTATCAACTTAAGGGTGTTTGGTGTAGGGGCACCATGGTAATTTTGGTCTTTTTGACGTAACTACATGTCTAAGTTTAGGTTTGGTGTGTTTGATCACTTGTTTGATATAATAAGGTTTAATTGATACCATTTTTATGTATTTGGGTCATATAGGGTCATTTAGTTGAGTTTTGTAAATGTTGTTAAAATATTGCAAAAGTTGCTTGTACAACTCTGCAATTTTGGCATATTTAGGAAGTTGAATGGTCATCTTTTTAAAAATTGGTTGGAGAATGTCGGGTTTTGGTTAGAATGTGTTTAAAAGGCCTCACAAACCTTGAGGCAAACTACTAGAGGAGATTTTGGTGAATAAGCAATACAAAAAACTCTATTTACTATTGAATTGTAGTGTTTTTTTGTAGTTTCTGAATCTGTACAACCTCGTACAGTTGATTTGAGATCTGAAACATATGTGAAAAGTTAATACAGTGAATCTACTTTGATTTGATTTTGGTGTTGTTGATTTTCATTGAGAAATAAGGTAGTTTGAAGCAATTTTTAGTACACTACTTGTAAACCCAAGGTTTAAGGGTTTGTGAACAAAAATCATGATTTGCAGTCCATTCCACTGTTCAAACTTGGCTAAACTCGGTGGAATGGAGGGGTTGAATTTTTTTTTTGTGTTTTTGAAATTGTTTGAGTAGGGGATGGAGTTTGGGGCAGATTTGAGCTTTCTCTAGCCTAACATCTTCATGTGTTAGTGTTGTGTCCTTTTCACACATCAGCCCATTCAAAATGGGGACCCCCTAATTTATGCTCCATTATGGTTTTTTGGCTTTGGTCTTGTCTCTGTTTCTCTCTATCCTATCTACCTTTTCTGATGATGTACCTTTCTTTTGACCTGGTTTGGAATTTTGGTTAAGTTTGGAGAGTGTCTTAACGATTTAGGGTTTTCACCCTTCAAGCTATTTTGAGGTCAAATTGAGTTGGCTAATTGAAATATGAGCTTGGCATTGCAGTTAGGAGGCTTTAGGTAGGTTCCCACTGAATTTTCACTAAATTCTAACAACTTACTATTTTTAGCAAGTTCCAATTTGGGGCCTATTTTTTAGGGTTTTTCAGATTCTGACTACTGCACTGCATTTAGAACCCTTAGAACTCCCTGCTTGCAAAATTTGAGTGCAAACGAACAACTTTCTATTTTTAGTAGTCCTAACTTCAAGAGCCAATTTTAGGGTTTGCATGAGTTCTTTTTCAATGCATGTCTGGAGAATCTTTCTGGGTTTTTCGAGACCTTCGCGATGGTATAACATGCAAGCCAAGATGATGAATTTCAACAATTCTAACATCGGGAGCCATTTTTAGGGTTTGCATGCAAGATTTTTTAATGCATGTTAGGATATTCCTTATGGGTTTTTTGAGAGCTTCGCAACGATGTGACATGCAAGCAAAGTTGATCATTTTTTAGCAACTTAATATTTTTAGCAAGTGCCCGCATGCAGACTAGTTGACTGGGTTTTTCTAGGTTTTTTGAGATCTCCCGGGTAGTATAACATGCAAGCAGATCTAATAGGTGGTTGGTCACTTTTTTAGGCATTTACTATTTTTAGCAGGATCTCTCCAGCAGCTCCCCAACACTTTAGTCTCACGAACAGGGCGACATGCAACAAAAACATGGTCAAAAGGAGGTCATTTGAGGCGCATGCAAGTCATATTAGGGCTTCCAACTTCGAGACTCAAAATGAGGGGTAAAACACTAGAATCTCTAAAAACTGATGTATCCCATCATGATTAGCATCCTTCGAGCAATCCATTGGTGAAATTTGAGCGCAATCCGAGTACTTACTATTTATAGTAAGCCACCTCCAGAACTGGGCTATAAATAGTAGGTCAGCACAAAGCACCAGTGTGAACGGGCCAAACAGGTTATGAGGACCCCATGGAGTGAATTTCAAGTCAAACAGAATTGAAAAAGTTCAAAAATCAAGCAGTTACTATAAAATAGCATGTGCATGCAAACATTAGGTGTCGGCAGGTTGGTCTTGTCACGAAGATCAAGTTGAGTGAAAATTAGGTCTTCAGAAGTGGAAAATTCTTGAAAATCATGAAGAGTCCAAAACTTTCTAAAAATAGCAAACTAGGGCAAGCTGAGGGTAGCACGAGATTTCCTAAGTCATGATGAAACAGAAGCTCAAAACCCTCAATCAAAATCTCACACCCTCAAATCCGCCCAAGATGGAGAAAGAAGCTAAAAATTTTCTAAGTCTGAGAAAATGAAAGCTCACAGGGGTAAATGTGCCCTAGCTTGGAGAAGGCTAAGTAAATTTGTCTAAGGCATGAGAAATGAAAGCTTCCCTAGCCAGATGCACACACAAATTGGAAGGATACTGAAGCACCTATAAATCTGCAAAACTCTAAAACCTCAAACATGGGTTAGTTTTATGCAAACTTATCAAAATGCTCCTATGAAATAACATGTAAATGCTTAAGAAAATGCAACAAATAACAAAAAAGAATTAAATAGACATTGCAAAAGCATAACATGTACCTATTTCATATTGGATTGGTGTCAAATGTGCAAATGACCCTTTCCCAATCCTTGCTAAAACTCACAAGATGCAATGCAATGGTGATGGGAAAAATTAGTTCTCAATTGAAGAGAGTAACTTTGCATGAGAGTGTAGATAATTTGATGAAGAATCAGCCCTTTATTTATAGATTTTCAAATTGGAAGAGAGCTCAAAATAGAGCAACGTGGTATAAAGATTGGACCAATGAGATGAGGCCACTTGTCAACTTGTCATAGGTTGAGGAATGTGCAAGTTTTGGCCAATGTGCCCAAGAGGGGGAGATTCAAATTTGAATTTGTGAATTAAATGTTGAGAGGGGGACATGTAAGAGAGAAGTTATTGCAATGATGGAAGGGACAAGTCAACTTATCTTCATATTCAAACTTGAGGGAATATTCCATTTTTTTATGCCAAGTTGAAAGAAAATGATGAATTTATAAATGGATTAAAATGATTTATTGGTGCAAGTGGGAAAAGCTAGAGGATGTGATGGGTGGTTAGGTTAGGCTAATCAGGATTAGATTAGCTTAGATGATGATTAGTTGATTTTGACCCATTTGACTTGAATATTTGGATTTATTTAAATAAAAAGGGATGGAATATGCATTTGGAGATTTAATTAAATAAAGTTTGGTTTATTTAATTAAAAGGTTGATGTGAGACTTTGATTTATTTAATTTAAATGAATAACCTTAGAAATGAATTAAATAGTCCTGATTTACTTGGTGAATGGATTTGATGAGCTTGATTAATTTAATGAGCGGATGAATATGAACTAAGTGCATAATGCTAATTTCACGTGTCTACAGATAACCCCCCCCAAATGTGCCCTTGCCAAGAAAGGAGGAAGGTAAAAAATTTCTAAGGCATGGAAATGAAAGCACTACCCTTCATATGCACCCAAGACTGAGAAGAATTTGGAAATTTTTCTAAGTATTGAAAACTTGCCTCACCATCCTCACAATGCACCTAGCTTGTGCAAAGGACTTGAATTTTTTTTTTCTAAGGCATGTAAAATGGAAGCACAAGGCCTCATATGCACCCAAGTCAAATAGGTTGCATAAACTCTTATCTAAGGCATTTTAAAATGGCGTGACCCCCTCCAATATGTGCCCAAGTTATGGAGAAGGTGAGTTTAAATGTCTATGGCATACAAAGTGGAAGCTTGACCAAGTAAATGCGCCCAACAATGAAATGACTTAGAAAATGTATAGGTGTTGGAGAAATGGAAGCAGGGGGTCCTAAATGCGCCCAAGGTAATGTGGAGGTGAGTAAAATTTTTCTAAGTCTTGCAAAGTGGAAGTTGGACACCTCAAATGCGCCCATCGAGGTGGAGTGAGCTAAAATATTCCAAGGCATTGAAAAGTGGAGGAAGCCCCCCTAAAATGTGCCCAGGGCTAGAAGGGTGAAGTGCGCCCAAGGTGAACAAGAGGAGTATGTTGAATAGAAAAAATGTCTAAGGAAAGGATATAAGCTAGACCCTCCAAATGTGTCCTTAAGGATGAAAGGAAAATTCTAAGTCACAAAATGGTATGACACCACCCTAGATGCGCCCAAGTTGTCAAGATGGAAGAAAAAATTTCTAAGTGTTAAAAATTGGAAGATGACCCTCTTAAATGAACCCACCATGATCATGGAAAAGTTGGAATTTTGGAAGGCATGAGAAATGACAGAACACCTATCCAAATGAACCTAAACAAGACCAAGGTGGTTTGAAAATCTCTAAGGCATTGAATGTGAAACAAGACCTCTCAAATGCACCTAAGGAACAAGGCACAACATGAATGAAGTTACATGAAAAATACCAAGGTGTCGAAGATGAAGCACAAGACACATATAAAATGTGCCCATAAGGAGGTTTGATGATTGAAAATTGTTCTAAGTATGAGGAAATTGAATAAAATCCTCTCATTTGTGCCCAAAACAAAGTGGAGAGGTGGAGGAAAAGCTAAGTCACGGAAATTTGTTGCTCAACTATTAAATATTCCCATGATGAAAAGTTATGAAGAAAGTGAGGTTGTGCTAGAGAAAAATGATGAATTTTATCAGATCCAGAGATCAACCTTGGAGATCAAAACATGGATATCAAGTAAGTAAATAAAATTTATATTATAAAGTGTTTTGATGCTCTCCTCTTTATTTGTTTTACATGATGAATGCCAGGACCAAAGCATGGTGACTTGAGGTGATGGAGCAAATTCTCTAGGACAATATTGCAACCTTGGAAGGGGATGGAGTTACATGTTGAAGCTCCTCCATGATGTCTCATTTGTGCCCAAGCCATGAAGGGGGATGTTGGAAGAAATGGTTAAGTATTGAAATTTCTCCTTGGAGACCCAATATGCACCCAACTCGGGGAGGCAGGTGACAGGAAAAAAATGATTGAGTCCAAGACAAGAGAATCCTTCAAGATCAGGATGGAAGAAAAAGGTGAAGGCCCATGCATTAGAGAATGACAGTAGGATGGATTGAAGGAAAAAATAGAGGAATTCTTCTCGAGAGTGAAATCCTTCCCCGACATAGATCCAAAAAGTGTTTACTGCCATACTTCGCCCAACCTAAAATAAACTGGCATCAAGGAGGAAAATCATCATCAAGCAGGAGAAAGTTGTAGTCTTGAAGTTTCAGAATGAGGTCATGCCTGCCATATTAGTCCAAGAAGAGGAAGAAGCTGTGATGATTAGATTGATCCAGTTTGTAGTCAAGGAGCAGAACATTGGGAACACATTCCTGGACAAGAATCTTCTAGAAGGATAGTGGTCATTAATTGCTCATAATGGTCAAAGGAAGAAAGTGGGAATCTCTACTCATTTATTATCCCACTCTACTTTGTGGCATTTTTTAGGGTTAGGGCTTATGTGGCTCAATCTGAGCCCTTCATTGTAATTGAATCTAAGCCATCCAATGGACTTGGCCATCTATAAAAGGTGCATCCCCGCTCATTTGTAATTCATTAGATTAGAATAGAGAGACAACTAGGAGATAGCATAGATTGATAGCATAGCTTAGATTGAAGAGGAAGGAAAGCTTTCTCATTGAATGCTTTGTAAGAAGTTGTTGTGAACACTTTCATAATAAAAAGAGTTTTCATTGATGGTGATTTCATCTTTTGTTGTGAATAGCTAGGGAGGCTTCTTCGTCCTTTTAATTTGCAATAGAATCTTAAAGTAGCTTAGAGTAAAGTAGATTTCATTTCATGCAAATAGATGATAGTTGTGGAATGTGGTCTTTAATTTGAGTAAGATTCGCTTATCCATACCACTACCAGGCTCACTGATGGTGTGTTTGCCTTGCATGGTCAACTAGAACATTGTAGAATTAACTTCGATTTCGATTTATGTGTTGACATGTGTCATTGTGATGGTGTCCTCATATTCAATTGTGGTCTAAATACTTTTGGTTACTCCCCTTGAAGATTGCACCGGTTCTACGGAAGCTGTCTGAAGTGAGGCAAAGCGGAGTCTTGTTGAAGTTTGTAAGAATTGATCCCACGTCCCGTGCATAGAGTAGAACATAGCACTTCTTATCCCTGCAACCATTTCAATTCAGTAATTTTTGGTTAGTTTACAAAACTTGAACTTTAGTGATAAATCTTTTGAAGTCTTCTGAAAATCCCTTTCCTTTGGTCTTCAGCTGAACAATTACGTAAGTCCCACTTGAGATTACCAACAAATCACATCAAGCCAACTGAGAATATCCACTGCATGAAGGAACCTTGGAGTTAAATGCATGATCTTTCTCAAAATATTAGCATGCAGAAGACTTTGGTCAAGACAGGATAGAGTATTCATTGGGAAACTTTATTTTGTGTTGGTGCGGTCATAAAAAACCCGTCAACAGTTAAGCTTAGAAATGCTAGGTAGGATTGAGATTTTGGGTGACAACAAATTTGTGATGAGTGGTGGTGAAAGAAATTGAAGATTGGGACCCTATGTGATGTGTTAAAACTTTTGGAATTGAGTTTTGAGATTTTGTGTTGGAATTTGAGACACTTGCTTTGGAAAAATGGCCTAATTTGGCTTTGTAGTAGCGTAGTAGACCCAGTTAGAGGAAGTTGTTCCAAAACAATTGTATTCTAAAATGAGATATGTTACAAATGGGCCTAATGGGTATCTGAAATGGTCAATTTTTTGTGGGTTCACATATTTCTCTAAAAGATATGTCTAAAAAAATAGGTTTGTAGACCTAAAAGAAGAATTGTGAAATTGGGAAGAAACCACCATTGTTAGGGTTTTAAAATCTAAAATAAGGGGTTAAATTTTGTTGTTTGAACATACTCCACCCTGCTCTGCATCAGTGTTGATGGTCAATTTTTTGTGTCTCAAGTCAATGAAAGTTGGCTATGGCACCAGAGGATGGGACATGTAAACTTTGACAATCTGATCAGGATTAGTTCAAGAGAAGTTGTCAGGGATCTGCCTAAAATCACAAATCCCACCAATACTGTCTGCAGAAGTTGTCAATTGGGAAAACAAACAAGATGCAGTTTTTAAAGAAAAGAACAAACAACTACCAGAATACTGGAATTGATTCATATAGACCTTTATGGTCCCACAAGAACACGAAGTCTTAATGGTGACAGGGATTTTATGGTTTTGATTGATGATTATTCTAGAATGGCATGGGTTACTTTTCTTAGGGAGAAAGCTAGAGCTCTAGATAGATTCAAAGTGTTCAAGGATAGGGTAGAGAATGAAGTGAAACTAAGAATAAAATGTTTAAAGTCTGATAGAGGTGGAGAATTGACTTCCAGTGAGTTTAATACATTTTGTGAAGAGCATGGTATAAAGAGACATTTTTCTGCTCCTAGAACTCCTCAACAAAATGGAGTTGTAGAGAGAAAGAACCAAACTGTTCAAGAGGCCGTAAGGACTATGATGAAATAGGACAATGTACCTGATGTATACTAGAGAGAAGAAATCCACACTGCTATTTATATTCTCAACAGAGTTTGGATCAGAGGTAACAACACAAAGACTCCTTATGAACTGTAGACTGGAAAGATTCCTACTATTAAGTACTTTAAGGTGTTTGGAAGAAGATGTTATATTAAAAAAAGATGATGAGAACCTTTAAAAGTTTGATGCAAGATGTGATGAAGGTATTTTCCTTAGATATTCAACTAATAACACAGCTTATAGATGCTTCAATACAAGATTGAGAAAGATAGTTGAAAGTGCTAATATAAAAGTGTTGGCGTTCAAATTCGCACCTCTGGAACGTGGATTTGAAAACGGACAGCTATGCACAGATAAACTGCTCTTCAAATTAGGAGGGGAAGCTCCCTCTTGCTGATGGTGTTTGAAAGAAAGTAAACTAAAACTAAGTTGCCTATCTTTTTGGATCAGCTTAGAGCACAAGGTTTTTTAAACACAAACGCCGCAGCTGATATTTTCTGATAAGAAGTTCAACTACGACTAACTTAAACTAATGACGTTCCTAACCTCTCAAGTAATAATAGAGCAAGAGAAGTTAGAAATTAACAAGGTAGATTCTCTGACAAAAAATACTTTAATAATCTCTCTCCCAACAAACACCTACACACTTCACTGTAAGCTGAAATAAAGATCATGAAAGCATAACATAGATAACGGAAATCTGAGATTTTTGACAAAGGCAAAAGAGGCTCATGATTTTATTACTCAAATCTCTGAAACAAAACTCCCTTCTAACATGCCTTGAACAAGAAATTGCAGCTAAGGAGGCTTGCAAACTTATTCTTAACACAATAGAAAACAACAATCTCACTAACTCCTTGTTGGCTAAAGAGGCTCAACAATTTGCTTATCACAACACAACTGAACTGAAACTGAATAACAACTTGCTGCAATATAGGCTCGCAATTTGCTAACACAATAACTGTTCCAACACAAAGTGAACTGACACTGAATAACAACTTACTGGCTAAAAGAGACTCAGCAGTTTGTTATCGCAATAACCATTTTAAAGAAACTAAATGAGCAAAGGCTCTTATTTATAGAGAAGCAGAGGAGTAGGGAACCCTAAAATCTCCTTGCTTTCACAATCTAGGGCTTGTTCAGCAAGCAAGCTTTATTACTAAATCTAGAAAGAAAAAACCCTAAAAAGCAGAAAAAGCGAGAAACGCCAACTATTAAATCTTATCTTCTTTCTATCCTCAAATAATGGATAAGGATTATTCCAAGAATAGAAAGAAAGCAGGAAAGAAAGCTTCTAGAAGAAAGCTGCTTTAAAGCTCGATCACATCTGCTAGGAAGTTTGAGACTGTGTCCCGGTTCGGTGCATCTATGCCATCAACAGCAAAACATCGCTTTTCAAGAATATCTTCAGCATCTTCAATAGATCTCAGGAAATCTTCAACCTCATTGCCTGCTTTATTGAACTTTGCTGACATCACTGAAATATGACCTATCCTTCCGCCAACTGGGCTGCAACTATGAATAACATTCTGGAACTGATTTTGCACCTCCTCAAGCCCAACGTAAGAACCATCTTCAAGACTGTACTGAGAGGGGATCTCTATGACAAATTCACTGATGAAAAGGAGAGCTTCAACCACCCTTTGTCTGTAGGCGATGAATTCTTCAGATATCCTCTCATAGGTTTTAACTTTGAAAACATGACGTTCTCTCCATGCAAGGATTTGTCTTTTGTGCTCCTTTGAAATTGCTGAACCGTAGGCTGTGTCTAAATCAGCAATGATAATCTCATGCCTAGGTTTTACTTCAGCCCATGTTTGTTCAAATCCTTGGATGCTTTGACGAAGTTTATGAGCATTCTCTCTCAACTGGAACATCCGAGCCAAGATCTCCTTTCCTCTGACAATGAAGCTCTCAATCCATTCCTGAGTCTCTTTCCCACATATGACCAGCTGTCTTAACTGATGGTGATCAGCTGGTGTCTCTAAGATCTGGGGCAGCAACTGGGTTGCTTGTGAAGAACCACGAACAAGGTTAGACATGAAAAGCCTAAGCTGCTGATTTTCATCCTTGAGGGCTGCCTTGTCTTCTCCATCTTTAAGCACTCTTTCATGTAGGTTTTCGGATACAACTTTGAAGAGACTCAAATCTGCATGTCTGGTATTTCTACCAAGATTAGCCTTGACCATTACAAAATCATCCATGTTCACCTCATCTCTATTCTTATCTTCTGGAGGCACAGCAGTCTCTACGACAATCTCGTTATTAGGATTCCTATCAAAGTGAACTTGCTTCTTTGCCTTCTTCTTAGGAGGTTCCTGATAAATATTATCGAGATCATCAACACTCACTTGATATGAAGGCCTTCTCCTAACCCTTCCTAAGGAGTTCTCAAGCCAAGACACCGTAGTATCTCTACTAACTTCCTCAGGAGGTACTGCTGCGATCTCTTCATCATCTTTGATATCAAGATCAATGTGAATTGGTGACGAACCCGTCAAAGGTATAGGAACATGTGTTGAAGGCAGCTCCTCTGCTTCATTCTGAGGTATGGGCTCGTCAAGAGGAACTTCTGAATTAACTGTAGGCTGTTCCTGTATGACTATGCCTGAGAAATCCAACCTTCTTTTTACATTTTTATTCGATCTACTACCTTTGATGCCATCTTGAGACTGACTTTTACCCTTTCCTTTTGACTGTGCTGTAGAAGAAGAGGGAATTATCCTTGGCGGCTCTGCTACTGGAATAGAGTTCTTTCTTTTAAGCACTATGAAAACCTTACTATACTCAATGACTTGTCTTGTTCTGTCTTCAACTGAAAGAGATTCCTTGTTTGCCCAATTAACTTGTAGAAGAGGCTGATCCTCGATTCTTTTTTGAGTGTACATTGGTAGAAGAACATCTTCATCATCATCAGAGAGCCCTTCTATATCTTCATTTAAGCAATCTTTCATCTGATGGAGAGTTAACCTGCTGTAGTTACGTCTTCACACTTCAAACTCATCTGCACAGTTAGCCCAAAAATCTTCAAGTGCGGGTATGTGATTGTAATTCTTCTCCAACCGCCAGCATAGACACCATGAGGATCAAATGACCGCCTCTCACTGTAGGATTTGAGACCGAATTTATCTAATTCTTCTCCAATTGTCCTGGCATCTGCAGCAATCCTGCATGTATAAATACCCAACCCTAATGGAAAGTGAAGAGAGGGTTTCATTCTATTTCTCAAGACTGTGTGAACACCGTGAGCTTGCCTCAAGAATTCCATGAAGATAACCTCATCTGACGGATACCTTGGCAACATGAGCGGGGCACCTGAATAACCATAAACCCTGAGATAGGTAAAGGTAGGAAACTGTATAAACCAATCCGCCCATTCCGCCATTGCTGCCCTGGCAAATGAAGATATGCGGACGTGCAATTCATTGTCTAAGTCACGCACTGTGTACATCAAGAATGCCTCGTTCACCCTTTTGTAGTGGTGCAACGACTTTGTGAATTCCAACTGGGGATAATAGTTATATATGTGTTGAACGCTCAATGATCCCTCGGTGTTCAATCCTCTGAATTGACCTTGATAGGCCACCAAGTAGACTAGATATGACACCATGTGGAATACATGAAACTGAAAATATTATGTTATTTGCTGATGTAGGCAATCACTAATCAAAGTAGGCCAGTCATAAAACTCGGTTTTCTTCATAATGTGAGGTATGGCATAAAACATCCAAGGTTGGAACTTGGTGGCATCCTCGGAACCAGTGACCCTGTTGAGCAAAGTGATGATGATGGAAACCTCGTCCTTGAACTCCCCTTGTCCGACATTCTTGGGCACTGTCTTATTTTTTTCTTTCATCCATCTCTGGGCAATCTTTTTGTTGTATTTCTCTTGATGCATATTCCACATCTTTTCACATTCATCCCTCGAAAGAGTTACACTTTAAGGCCACGGGGGAATGG
This sequence comes from Sequoia sempervirens, assembly GCA_007258455.2. Taxonomy (NCBI): domain Eukaryota; kingdom Viridiplantae; phylum Streptophyta; class Pinopsida; order Cupressales; family Cupressaceae; genus Sequoia; species Sequoia sempervirens. Next base: position 72,791 of record VDFB02370733.1, on the reverse strand, counting down.
AAAAACACTTTTCAACCATATCAGGCTTTAGACTGCAAATCAACCTACCATCTGCTGACTGGATCTCCCTAGTAGCCGGGTTGTAATGCTTAACGCAAGCGATTACGAACTCAAGGCTCTGAACTGATATAGGAATAGACGCTGCTGCGAGGAGTCCAGAATGACCCAGGTTCTTGATTGAAGTGTTGCCTGCTCTCTCCAAGGGATGTAGATCGAACACCGGCTTGACATGATGCAAGTCTGTCTCAACTGTTTTGATGTAATTGTGAAAGAGAGCTGATTCGGACTTGAAAACATTAGGAGTGTACTCCATTTCAAAAACTTGAAGAATGGTAAAGCTTCGCCTTAGGTTCAGACAAGTCTTGTGCAATTTCTATTTTTAGAATGCTGATTTTTTTGTGCTTCGGACGAATTTTTGAGAAATTTTTCGAGATATGGGTTTTGTTGAATGGCGATATAAGACAACCCAGATCGTCCGTTTTTGAAAATCTTGAATTTTGACTGAAAAAGCAGAAACCCTAATTTCTTCAATTTTTCCCGAAAAAAGCTGGCATCTGGGTTTTGTTCAGAATATCGTTAGAAATGGACCCAGTTGATTGGATTTGCAAAACTCTGACGTTTGATTGAAAAAGCAGCCAACCCTAGGTTTTAAAAAAGCATGATATAGGTTTTCTTTAGAAGGCTGATTGGAAGGACCGAGATGGTTGAATTTTGAATGCTGAGGTTTTCACTGACATGCAAGATAAAAGCACTTGCTGCAACTTGATGAAGTTCTTGAAAAATTCTTTAGAAGATAGAGGCAAAAAGACCCAGATGACTGAAAAATTGAAAGCCTTGGCCTTCTGCTTGAAAAACTTGATCTTCTGGAACAAAAAGCTTGAAAGAACAAAGGTTTATGCTTGCTGGTCTGAAAAATCTGATGTAAAACCAGCAACTATGGATTTTTGAATCACAAAAATTCTTCAAACTTGCTGCTCCAACTTTCTCCTCTGGATGCTACCTGCAAAAATAATGAAAAATACATTGAAAAGAAGTGTTAAATAGACTTAGGTTTTTATTTAGGTTTTGCTTTTTTCTGCTTTTATTTCAGAAACCCTAAATCTCATCTTCTTAGTTTGGACGCCATCCTCTTCCTTTTCAAATTTTGAAATTTTGAAAATCTCAAAAATCTCTAAGGCATGGAAATTTGGGCGCCTTTCTCCAAGAGGGGCGCTCAACTTCACCAGACTTAGTCAAAATTTCCACTTTTTCAACTTTCCTCATTTTAACACGCCACTTCGCCTCTGATTTCCCGTTGACAGGTTTACCCGACAGGCGAGCTGAGTGGTTCACTGCGGAGCCTGACTGATTCTGAAGAAGACGTTCTGGAGGCACCTTCTGCTAAAAACTTGATTTCGACCTCCGAATTCACGGGAGGCTTTTCCTTCTAGGGGCGCCCAGTTTCTTCAGTGTTAGCCATTTTTCTAATTTCCAAGTTCTTCATTAACCTCTCTTCCACAGATGATCTTGTTAAATCTTGAGCTCCGGGCATCGGATTGCTGAATGGCTGTGCTCATCGCGAAGCTGACGGAGAATGAAGAGGGGTCCTTTGGAGACACGTTGGTAAAAAAGTGAATTTTTACCCTTCAAAAGGTTGGGCGCCTATCTTGACTGGGGGCGCCCAGTTTACCAACACTTAGTTTATTTTTTGACTTTTTCACTTTTGCTTTTGGATTTCTCTTTTCAACTCTCATCGGACCCTCTGTTCAGCCTTTTGAATCTGATGATTGCGAGCTCCGTTTGTCATGCTGAATAGCTCACTGCAAAGCCAGTTGAATTCTGAAGGCATCTCGTTGTAACTTCGACTGCAAATTCCTCTGTTTGCACCCTTGAAAAGTTGGGCGCCTTTCTCTTCTTAGGGCGCCCAGTTTCTCCAGACTTAGAAAAATTCTCAATTCAATCTTCTTCAAGTTTTAGATCTTCATTTTATACCTTCTACTTTGACTTGAATTTGCTGGAGACTGGATCGTTGGATGCTCTGACGGGGATATCCATCGCGAAGCTGACTGAAAACTGAACAACTTCTATTGGGGATCCAAACCCTAATTCACTCATCTGGTGACCTAAAAAGGTGGGCTCCTTTCTTCAACAGGGGCGCCCAAACTTAGCAGTGTTAGAAAAATTCATGACTTTTCAACTTTCCTTCCTCAATCCTCGTGCATGTTCATCATTTTACCTTCTGCCGGAAGTTTGAATGCTATCATTGACGCCTGGCAGTCAGATGACCTCCATTGATGACCTCGGAACTCCAGATATGCTTCTGAAAAAGCTAAATAGACCCAGTAGGGCAAAACTGATTATTTTAAGATTCTGACTGCACCAGCCTGATACGGACATATTTTGAGCCAATCAAAATCAGTTCGCACCCTGTCGGACCAACTTTCTATTTTCAGAAAATTTTGCCAGTATCCGTTTCGAAAGAAACCCAGAAAAACCCAGAAAACTTTACTATTTCGAAAAATTTCTAAAAATAGCAGTTTTCCTAAAATTTAGGGATGAAAAATTGAGATCTGGGTTTTGTAGGTTAAGCTGCTCTTAGCAGACCCAGATCGTCAGAAATTGAAAATTTTGTGTTTTGACCCTCCATGCAAGACATGCACACCCAAATTTTGACCTTTTTGACTGTTTTAACAAGACTTTTACTCATTTCTTCAAAATGTCTAAGTGTAACAAAAATTTTAATTTTGGGGTACAACATTGGCTCTGTTTGGGGACCATGGCGGATACTTTCGGCATAGGAGAACCATAGAATCTCTGAAGTTTTAAGCTTAGACCATTGCCTTGTCCATTGGGTATCGGAGTCAGCATCATTTCCTAATCACCTATTTGCAAGACATTCCTTAATCACCTATAACCGGACTTCCTAAAAATCACCTAATAGTTGGACTTCCCTACTAATCACCTAAAACAAGACTCCTAATCACCTAAAACACGACAGGACTGTTACGGAAAGGGGAAATACAACATAACGAAAACATCACGGAAAGGGGAAACACATCACGGAAAGCAATGAAAAATATGTACAAAGATTGATTTCGAGAACTTACTCCACCCCCGGAGGGACGAAGTGCTTCAGATACTGCCCACTGTGTGGTAGAGGGAGGAGACTTCCATCCAAGCGCGAGAGAATATAGGTATTCTCTCCGGCGAGCTCGTGAATTGTGAAAGGTCTTAGCCACAAGGAATCAAATTTCCCATGCATTCCCTTGGGCTCATGTCTCTTATCCCATAGGAGGACTTGATCTCCAACCTTGAAATCTTGATGGCAAGCTTTCTTGTCAAAAATTTTCTTCACCCGCTTCTTGGTGCTGAGTGATTCTATCTACTACCTCTTCCCTTTCTTCTTGAAGCTTAGTCAGGTACAAGATACGCTTCTGAACAGGATCTGTGAACTCTCCATCTTCTACTGAGGTCGCCAGCTGCAAGGCGGACAACTCCAATGTGATGGGTATCATTGCTTCTGTACCATACAGGAGTATAAAGGGTGAGGTACCAATGGCTCTCTTCGGAGTAATTTTGTCGGCCCAGAGAGCATCATAAAGTTTCTTGTGCCAAGTTCGTTGACTGGAATCAACCAACTTGCGAATGATTGTGACAATGTTCTTATTCGATGATTCAGCTTGTCCATTACCCTAGGGGTAATAATCTGATGAATGAGATAGTGTAATGCTGTTATCAAAACAGAACTCCATTAGCTCCTCTGATGAGAAACATGTTGCATTATCTGTCACAATTTTGCGAGGCACTCCGAAGCGTGTGACAATGTTTTCCTTTAAGAACTCACACACGACCTCGGACGTAGCTCGCTTGGTGGGAATGGCTTCAACCCATTTAGTGAAATAATCAGTGGCTATAAGGACATAAATATGACCCTTGCTAGAACGTGGGTTGATAGGACCAATAAAATCTAGACCCCATTGCTGAAATGGAGCATCTATAACAACTGGCCTGAGAGGAGCGGCTGCTAACTTCGCTTTGCCAACAAACTGCTGACACAACTGACATTTATGTACCCACTCGTATGCATCGCGGAACATAGTCGGCCAAAAGAACTGAGCCCGCAAGATTTTAAAAGCTGTCACCTTTGAAGAAAAGTGACCACCGCATGCTTGATTGTGGAAAGCTTCCAGCAAGCGCCGTTGTTGATCTTTGGTAACACACAACAAGAATGTTCCGTCAAGGCCCCGCTTGTACAAAACATTGCTGATGATTATATAATTCTGCGCTTTTAGCTTAAGCGTTCTCCTTTGTTGCTTGTTCAGGTGATTTGGACAATCACCGTATGTTAGGTAATACCATATCTCAGTAAACCATTCTCCCGAAGATTCGATCAGCAAGACCATTGGAAGGTCTTCTTTAACTTCAGGTTCAATCTCAGGTATACCTTTGGCTTGAAGTTTCTTATCACCATCTTCCACCATCAACTGACAAAGACCTCTCCCGCGAACGAGTTTGGTTGGTTTCATCTCCAAGTCATACTCTTGTACCTTTGCGACCCAGTTTCCTCTTTTAGAGCCCATCTCCTGTTGAGTTAACACGCTCTTTACTGCTGGATCTGTGACATACACAATGGTGTGAGAATTTAGGATATAAAATCTGAAATTCTTTACAGCTCGAACCACCGCATAGGCATTCTTTTCAATCTGAGAGTATCTTGATTCGCTGTCCTTGAAACTGCAGCTCATGAAAGCTATTGTAGATTCAGTTTCTTCATTTAACTTTTGTGTCAGAATGACAGACAGAGTATACTCTGATGCATAACAATAAAGGATAAATTCCTTTTCAAAATCAGGACGGACTAGCACTGGAGCTCGACTGATGGCTTCTTTTATCGCTGCGAACGCCTTCTTTCCTTCTTCCGTCCACTTGAAAACTGTCTTCTTCTTCATCATAGGAGATATATCTTTAGTCAACTCAGAAAAATCTGGTACGAATCTTCGTATGAAATTTACTTTACCAAAGAAAGAGTGTACCCCTGTTCTGCTTGTTGGAAGAGACAAACTTCGAATAGCTTCAACCCGGCTTGGGTCAATTCGAGTTCCCTCCTTGGAGACGATGTGCCCAAGCAACTTTCCTTCCGTCACCGCGAAGATAGACTTTTTGGGATTCAATGATATTTTATGATATCTGCATCTCTCAAAGACTTTCCCCAGATGTTGAAAGTGATCTTGTCGTGTCTTTGAGAAAACAGTGAGGTCGTCAAGATAGACAACTATTACTTTATTCTTCAAATCACCAAACGCCAAATCCATGGCTCTTTGAAATGTAGCACCGGCGTTGATGAGGCCGAAGGGAATTCTTTCATAGGCAAACGTACCCCACGGGGTTGTGAATGTCGTCTTGAATTGATCTTCCTCAGCCACCGCTATTTGATTATAACCAGAAAAACCGTCCAATAAAGATAGCATCTCTGAACCGGTAACCGTCTGTAAAGTGTGCTCCATGATCGGCAAAGGATAATTATCCTTAAGCGATGATTGATTCAGGTTCCTGAAATCGACGCAAATTCTAATTTCTCCGTTCTTCTTGCGCACAGGAACTATATTCGACACCCAAGTGGAATGATGGATCGGAAAGATGATCTTTCCATTCACCATCTTCTGGATCTCCGCGTAGATGGTGTCTTGAATCCACGGATTGTAATGTCTTTGCTTTTGCCTGAAGGGCTTTGCTTCAGGTTGAAGAGGAATTGTGTGAGACAATTCTCTTGGTGTAAAAACTTTCAAATCTTCATATGACCAGGCGAAGACATCTCGGTATTGTTGGAACAAAGAAATGAACTTCTCGCTTTCCTCTGCCGTGCAACATGTACCTAAATTAACAAGCTTGGGCTTGTCAATTCTACCAATATTGACTTGTTGATATTCGGCAGAAGTTCTGTCACTTGAGTTTCTCTTATCTTGAATGTATCTATCATGCCTGTCAAAAATATTCTCCAAGGAAACTAAACCCTTGGGAATTTTATTTCCTTTCAACTGGATTATGCTGGATTCTGGTTCTTCTGGAATTTCCTTATCTTCAGCAATCTTTGGCGTACCAGAAACTTCTATTATTGCTTCTCTGTGAGTAGATGAACTGCCTTCAAAGAACAATTCCTTGAAATTATCTCCCATAACAAGAAACTCCTTAATGTGTTCATCATCGTTAAAGACTTACCAATAATCATAGTTGTCAGGTACAGCTGGCTTGTATATTAATTCAATAGCAAACGCATTCTGACGAAAGTCAGAATGTGGCATGAAAAGTGAATCTGATACAGCGAGGGCATCTGCTCTGCTATTTTCTAGACGTGGAATATACTTGATATCAAATGCTTCGAACCAATCTATTGCATTCCACACCCTATTTCTATAATGTCGAAGATGATCTGCTTTCACTCTGAATTGGTCTCTGACTTGCTTTACAACAAGCTCCGCATCACCTTCGACCCTAAGGTATTTGATACCCATATCTTTTGCATTCCTAAGACCTAGTAAAAGCGCCTCATTTTCCGCCGTATTATTTGTACATTCAAATTGCAAGCGGTATGCAAAAGGATATAATTATCCTTCAGGAGAAATTATCACAACTCCTGCTCCCGAACCAACAGTGGAACAACTCCCATCGAACTGCAAAGTCCACAGCTTAGGATCATCTGCTGATTTCTCTACGATGCATGCGACCTCTTGACTTTCTTCAGGAATCTCCGACAGCATGGCGTAAGTACCAATACCCGTTTCTTGATATAGAACTTGAGCTTGAGGATCTTGAGACTTCACGACCGCAAATCGAGATTTGGGTTCTGGTTCCAGCTTGAAAGTTCCTTTCTTTAATGGAATATTTGCAGAAGACCAATCCATCTGAATCTCTCCACCGAGGTCCTTACAAAATCTTCTGCTTAATAGCATCCCATAGCTTGTTGGAATGTCGGCTACTAGGATGGTCATCATGATTTTCTTTTCAGGACAAGCCGCCAACCTCACTTGAGCATCTTTTAATTGACCGACCAACGGCACCGACTTGGACTCTAGTGAGTAGCATTTGTCCTTTGTCTTGGTGCATGAAAGTCCTAGAGCATTCATCACTTGTAGAGGTATGACGTTATCGGAAGCTCCAGAATCGACGATACAATTGCTCAATTTGTAACCTCCTATATATAGAGAAATATAGAAGGGCTTAGGCTTGTCTTCCGCCGGAACGGATGATTCGAGCAATGTGGGCTGCTTGGTAGGTTCTTTCTTCACAAATTTGAGAAGTCGGTCCACTTGCTCTGGATGATCTTGGAGATACTCTAACTGAGAAATCTGCACTTTGTTCTTCATCAATGAATCTACAATGTCAAAATTTGCTAAGGACAAACCTTCAGCAACTGCTTTCATGTTCTCTTGAGAAGACTTAATATTTGAAGTAGAAGCTACTTCTTTTACTTTTTCTTTTGATATCTTCAACCTCTCTTCTTCTTCTTCTTTGTGTGCCCTCAGATGTTGAGCTCTGGTAAACACAGGAGTCGTATGATTCTTAGGATTAACTGCAAGAGAGTACTGACAAATATCTTCTTCTTGTTCTTCAAAATCGGGTTCACTTTCAAAGTAGCCTGTTGCGGAGTCGCCATCGAAGTTGTCCGATTGAGGTAAGATAACATTCGAACTTGGAGTTGGAATGAAACTTGGTGCAGGTGCAGCTTCGGCATATCCCATTATCTCGTTCATTCTGACATTTTTAGGGCAAGATCCGCCGGTATGTTCAGTGGAATCATGAAAAGAGAAAAACATAGCATTTTGTGTATTGTCGGCCGCTTGCCTTGGTGGAGGTGGCCCTCGTGGCCTGTAATTGTCAAAAGGTTGAAAGTTATTCCTCCTTGGCTGAAACGGCTGCTGAGGTTGATAAGGCTACTGTGGTGCGGGCAAGGTAGGTGGTGGTGCAACTTGAGCAAGAGGCGTTGGCTGAAGTGGCAATTGCCTCTTGAGAATAGTTACTTCATTTGCAACCCTTTGAAGTAATGGATCAGCAGAACTTTGAACCAAAGTTCTAATAGCATCTCCTCTGATCTTTCCTGAGGTGATCATGTTGTCTTCAATTTCTATTGCACCTTGTTGTGCTTCTCCCAGTTCTGTCTCGTGTGCTGATCTTATGATAAAAGCTATCTCAGATGGAAGTGCGTTGACAAAACTGCTTAACAAGATCTCAGGTGATGGATTGAGTGTATATGAAAGATGAGTAACCAGGCGGTCAAACCTTGCTATGAACTCTCTCATTGGTTCATTGTCCTCCTTCTTTGAATTGGAAAGTTGAGCGAACAACTGGTGGCTATCTTCAGCTGGTTTGAACCTCGCGAGAAACTTTTCAGTCATAGTATTCCAGTTGGTTATGCAACCGGGCTCCAAATGATTGAACCATTCGGCAGCAGCTCCCGCGAGTGTCTCAACAAAGAGACATACATCAACATCTTCATGACCTACATGCAAAATAGCGCAAGCCGTTGAAAAGGCTGAAAGATGATCATCAGGATGTTGACTTCCATCACCTTGGAAACGCGGAAAGTGCTTTCTTGACCCCTTAGGCAATTCGTGATTTTCCCCTAAGACCAAAGGTCCAATATTGTCACCCCAAGGTAGCGGGGGGCCTCTTCTTCGATTGCAATTGTTGTTGTCATCATTGTTGCGGTTATCACCCATTACTTCGAACTCTTCTTCTTCGAACATAGGTACGGTGTTGAATTTAGGTACTGTGTCGGATGACTCTCCAACTTCTGTATGATGCGTATGTGGAAGGAAAGTATCTTCTTGGAAGAGCGGATTTTTTCTTGTTCTCCTCCTTGTATAGACTATGTAAGCCAGGATTGTCTAGTCCCACGCGGGTGGTGGCAAGACAGGTCTCTCGGCTGCAATATCGGCTTTCTCTTCCTCTTTGTCTAAAATAGCAGCAGCGTTTCTCCACTGAGCAGGGGTCTCCTTCTTCTCAAAGATGAAACTTCTCAGGCTGCTGATAATGTCCACTTGCTCTCCTTCAATTATCTGGAAACTTGGCTGGATAACTGGAGGTGTAAGATCAGGTTGTTGAACTGTAGCAATAGGATGCCAGATGGTCATACCCATGACATAAAGCCTAAGCTTTCTTTGTTGTTTAAAGCCTCGTGCCCCACGGTGGGTGCCAGAAAACTGTTGGCGTTTAAATTCGCACCTCTGGAATGCGGATTTGAAAACGGACAGCTATGCCGCCGGATATTGCTCTTCAAATTGGGAGGGAAGCTCCCTCTTGGTGATGGTGTTTGAAAGAAAATGAAACTAAAGAAGAACTAAGTTGCCTATCTTTTTTTGGATCAGCAGAGCACAAAGGTTTTTAAACACAAAGCGCCCTTGGTGAGAGATTTTCGATAAGAAGTTCAACTAGAACTAACTTAAGACTAAAGGCGTTCCTAACCTCTCAAGTAATGGCGAGCAGAGAGAAGTTAGAAATTAACAAGGTAGATTTTTAGAACCAAAATGGCACAACAATCTCTCTCTCAACAAACACCTACACACTTCAGCATGTAGCTGAAATAAAGATCATGAAAGCATAACATAGATAACGGAAATCTGAGATTTTAGACCAAGGCAAAAGAGGCTCATGATTTTATTACTCAAATCTCTAAAACAAAACTCCCTTCTAACATGCCTTGAATAAGAAATTGCAGCTAAGGAGGCTTGCAAACTTATTCTTAACACAATAGAAAACAGCAATCTCACTAACTCCTTGTTGGCTAAAGAGGCTCAACAATTTGCTTATCACAATACAAATGAACAATACTTGAGCAACAAATAGAAGGCACAATAGGCTCAGCGTTTTGTTCTCATAAGCACGGTTTAAACTAAGTGAACTGAAACTGAATAACAACTTGCTGCAATTCAGGCTCGCAATTTGCTATGACAATAACCGTTAAAGAAACTAAATGAGCAAAGGCTCTTATTTATAGAGAAGCAGAGGAGTAGGGAACCCTAAAATCTCCTTGCTTTCACAATCTAGGGCTTGCTCAGCAAGCAAGCTTTATTACTAAATCTAGAAACAAGATAACAACTAAAACCCTAAAAAGCAGAAAAAGCGGGAAACGCCAACTATTACATCTTATCTTCTTTCTATCCTCAAAGAATGGATAAGGATGATTCCAAGAATAGAAAGAAAGCGGGAAAGAAAGCTTCTAGAAGAAAGCTGCTTTAAAGCTCGATCACATCCGCTAGGAAGTTTGAGATTGTGTCCCGGTTCGGTGCATCTATACCATCAACAGCAAAACACCGCTTTTCAAGAATATCTTCGGCATCTTCAATAGATCTTAGGAAATCTTCAATCTCATTGGCCGCTTTATTGAACTTTGCTGACATCACTGAAATATGACCTATCCTTCCGCCAACTGGGCTGCAACTTTGAACAACGTTCTGGAACTGATTTTGCACCTCCTCAAGCCCGACATAAGAACCATCTTCAAGACTGTACTGAGAGGGGATCTCTATGACAAATTCACTGATGAAAAGGAGAGCTTCAACCACCCTTTGCCTGTAGGTGATGAATTCTTCAGATATCCTCTCATAGGTTTTAACTTTGAAAACATGATGTTCTCTCCATGCAAGGATTTGTCTTCTATGCTCCTTCGAAACTGCTGAACCGTAGGCTGTGTCTAAATCAGCAATGATAATCTCATGCCTAGGTTTTACTTCAGCCCATGTTTGTTCAAATCCTTGGATGCTTTGACGAAGTTTATGAGCATTCTCTCTCCACTGGAACATCCGAGCCAAGATCTCCTTTCCTCTGACAATGAAGCTCTCGATCCACTCCTGAGTCTCTTTCCCACATATGACCAGCTGTCTTAACTGATGGTGATCAGCTGGTGTCTCTAAGACCTGGGGCAGCAACTGAGTTGTTTGGGAAGAACCACGAGCAAGGTTAGAAATAAAAAGCTTAAGCTGCTGATTTTCGGCCTTGAGGGCTGCCTTGTCTTCTCCATCTTTCAACACTCTTTCATGTAGGTTTTCGGATACAACTTTGAAGAGACTCAAATCTGCATGTCTGGTATTTCTACCAAGATTAGCCTTGACCATTACAAAATCATCCATGTTCACCTCATCTCTATTCTTATCTTCTGGAGACACAGCAGTCTCTACGACAATCTCGTTATCAGGATTCCTATCAAAGTGAACTTGCTTCTTTGCCTTCTTCTTAGGAGGTTCCTGATAAATATTATCGAGATCATCAACACTCACTTGATATGAAGGCCTTCTCCTAACCCTTCTAAGGAGTTCTCAAGCCAAGACATGCGTGGTATCTTTAGCACCGAGTCTTGCTCGCGATTTCTTCATCATCGCCGATATCAAGATCAATATAGTTGGTAGCGAACCGTCAAAGTACGAGGGAACATGTGTTGAAGGTGGCTCCCTGCTTCGATACGAGGTATGGACTTGTCAGAGGAACCATGAATCAGGTAGAGGCTGTTCACCGTATGACTATGCGAGAAATCCAACCTTCTTTTACATTTTTATTTGATCTCTCGCCTTTGGCCTTCATCTTGAGACTGACTTTTACCCTTTCCTTTTTAGTAGAAGAGGGAATTATCCTTCAAGCGGCTCTGCTCTGGAATAGAGTTCTTTCTTTTAAGCACTAAGAAAACCTTACTATACTCAATGACTTGTCTTGTTCTGTCTTCAACTGAAAGAGATTCCTTGTTTGCCCAATTAACTTGTGGAAGAGGCTGATCCTTGATTCTTTTCTGAGTGTACATTGGTAGAAGAACATCTTCATCATCATCGGAGAGTCCTTCAATGTCTTCATTCAAACAATCTTTCATCTGATGGAGAGTCAACCTGCTGTAACTACGCCTTCGCACTTCAAACTCATCTGCACAGTTAGCCCAAAATCTTCAAGTGCGGGTATATGATTGTAATTCTTTTCCAACCGGCCAGCGTAGACACCATGAGGATCAAATGACCGCCTCTCACTGTAGGGTTTGAGACCGAATTTATCTAATTCTTCTCCAATTGTCCTGGCATCTGCAGCAGTCCTGCATGTATAAATACCCAATCCTAATGGAAAGTGAAGAGAGGGTTTCTTTCTATTTCTCAAGACTATGTGGACACCGTGAGCTTGCCTCAAGAATTCCATGAAGATGACCTCGTCTGACGGATACCTTGGCAACATTAGCGGGGCACCTGAATAACCATAAACCCTGAGATAGGTAAAGGTAGGAAACTGTATAAACCAATCTGCCCATTCTGCCATTGCTGCCCTGGCAACTGAAGAGATGCGGACGTGCAATTCATTGTCTAAGTCACGCACCGTGTACATCAAGAATGCCTCGTTCACCCTTTTGTAGTGGTGCAACGACTTTGTGAATTCCAACTGGGGATAATAATTATATATGTGTTGAACGCTCAATGACCCCTCGGTGTTCAATCCTCTGAACTGACCTTGATAGGCCACCAAATAGACTAGATATGACACCATGTGGAATACATGAAACTGAAAATATTCTGTTATTTGCTGATGTAGGCAGTCACTTATCAAAGTAGGCCAATCATAAAACTCAGTCTTTTTCATAATGTGAGGTATGGCATAAAACATCCAAGGTTGGAACTTGGTGGCATCTGCTGAACCAGTGATCCTGTTGAGCAAAGTGATGATGATGGCAACCTCGTCCTTGAACTCTCCTCGCCCGACATTCTTGGGCAATGTCTTATGTTTTTCTTTCATCCATCTCTGTGCAATCTTCTTGCTGTATTTGTCCTTATGCATGTTCCACATCTTTTCACATTCATCCCTCGAAAGAGTTACACTTTCAGGCCATGGGGGAATGGAAAAACACCTTTCGACCATGTTAGGCTTTAGATTGCAAATCAACCTGCCATCCGCTGACTGGATCTCCCTAGTAGCCGGGTTGTAATGCTTAATGCAAGCGATTACGAACTCAAGGCTCTGAACTGATATAGGAATAGACGCTGCTGCGAGGAGTCCAGAATGACCCGGGTTCTTGATTGAAGTGTTGCCTGCTCTCTCCAAGGCGTGTAGGTCGAACACCGGCTTGACATGATGCAAGAATCTGTCTCCGAATTTGTTTTGATGTAATTATGAAAGAGAGCTGATTCGGACTTGAAAACATTAGGAGTGTATTCCATTTCAGAAAACTTGAAGAATGACTGTAAACTCGCCTTGGTTCAGACAAGTCTTGTGCAATTTCTATTTTTAGAATGCTGATTTTTGTGCTTCAACGGACGAATTTTTTTGAGAATTTTTCTGAGATATGGGTTTTGTTCAGAATGACGATACAAGACAACCCAGATCGTCCGATTTTGAAAATCTTGAATTTTGACTGAAAAAGCAGCAAACCCTAATTTCTTCAATTTTTCCCGAAAAAAGCTGGCATCTGGGTTTTGTTCAGAATATCGTTAGAAATGGACCCAGTTGATTGGATTTGCAAAACTCTGACGTTTGATTGAAAAAGCAGCCAACCCTAGGTTTTCGGAAAAAAGCTGCGATATGGGTTTTCTTCAGAAGACTGATTGGAAAGGACCCGGATGGTTGAATTTTGAATGCACTGAGGTTTTCACTGACATGCAAGATAAAAGCACTTGCTGCAACTTGATGAAGTTCTTGAAAAATTCTTCAGAAGATGGAGGCAAAAAGACCCAGATGACTGAAAAATTGAAAGCCTTGGCCTCTGCTTGAAAAACTTGATCTTCTGGAACAAAAAGCTTGAAAAAGCAAGGGTTTATGCTTGCTGGTCTGAAAAATCTGATGTAAAACCAGCAACTATGAATTCTTTAATCACAAAAATTTCTCAAACTTGCTGCTCCAACTTTCTCCTCTGGATGCTACCTGCAAAAATAATGAAAAATACATTGAAAAGAAGTGTTAAATAGACTTAGGGTTCGATTTTAGGTTTTGCTTTTTTTTCTGCTTTTATTTCAAAACCCTAAATCTCATCTTCTCAACTTGGACGCCATCTTCTTCTCAAGCAAATTTTGAAATTTTGAAAATCTCAAAAAATCTTCTAAGGCATGAAGATTTGGGCGCCTTTCTCCAAGAGGGGCGCTCAACTTCACCAGTGTTAGTTAAAATTTCAACTTTTTCAACTTTTCTCCATTTTAACATGCCACTTCGCCTCTGATTTCTCGTTGACAGATCAACCCGACAGACGAGCTGAGTGATTCACGACGAAGCCTGACTGATTCTGAAAAAGATGTTCTGGAGGCACCTCCTGCTAAAAACTTGATTTCGACCTCCGAATTCACGAGAGGCTTTTCCTTCTAGGGGCGCCCAACTTCTCCAGTGTTAGCCATTTTTCTGATTTCCAAGTTCTTCATTAACTTCTCTTCGACAGATGATCTTGTCAAATTTTGAGCTTCGGACGTCGGATTGCTGAATGTTTGTGCTCATCGCGAAGCTGACTGAAAATGAAAAGGGGTCTTTTGGAGACACTTTGGTCAAAAAGTGAATTTTTACCCTTCAAAAGGTTGGGCGCCTATCTTGACTGGGGGCGCCAAGTTTACTAACACTTAGTTTATTTTTTGACTTTTTCACTCTTGCTTTGAATTTCTCTTTTCACCTCTCGTCGAACCCTCTGTTCAGCCTTTTGAATCTGATGACTGCGAGCTCCGTTTGTCGTGCTAAATAGCTCACTGCAAAGCCAGTTGAATTCTGAAGACATCTCGTTGTAACTTCGACTGCAAATTCCTCTGTTTGCACCCTTGAAAAGTTGGGCGCCTTTCTCTTCTTAGGGCGCCCAGTTTCTCCAGACTTAGAAAAATTTCAATTTATTCAACTTCAAGTTTCAGATTTTCACTTTATACCTTCCACTTTGACTTGAATTTGCCGGAGACTGGATCATCGGGTGCTCTGACGGGGATATCCATCGCGAAGCTGACTGAAAACTGAGCAACTTCTATTGGAGATCCAAACCCTAATTTCTTCATTTGGCACCCTGAAAAGGTGGGCGCCTTTCTTCAACTGGGGCGCCCAAACTTAGCAGACTTAGAAAATTTTCATGACTTTTCACTTTTCTTCCTCGATCCTCGTGCATGTTCATCATTTCACTTTCTGCTGGAAGTTTTGAATGCTAAAATTAACGCCTGGCAGTCGGATGACCTCCATTGATGACCTCGGAACTCCAGATATGCTTCTGAAAAAGCTGAATAGACCCAGTAGGGCAAAACTGATTATTTTAAGATTCACGCACCGGCGTCTGAGGACACATTTTGAGCCAATCAAAATCAGTTGGACCACTGGGACCAACTTTCTATTTTTAGAAAATTTTGCGGTATCCGTTTCGAAGAAACCCGGAAAAACCGAAGAAAACTTTACTAGAGAAAATTTCTAAAATAGCAGTTTTCCTAAAATTTAGGGATGAAAAAGAGATCTGGGTTTTGTAGGTTAAGCTGCTCTTAGCAGACCCAGATCGTCAGAAATTGAAAAATTTGTGTTTTAACCCTCCATGCAAGACATGCACACCCAAATTTTGACCTTTTTGACTGATTTGGCAAGACTATTACTCATTTTTTCAAAATGTCTAAGTGTAACAAAAATTTTAATTTTGGGGTACAACAAATCCATCGAAATGCTTTTCCATTTTTGATTGGGAATTGGAAGTGGTTGCAGCAAACCGGCTGGTAATGTATGCTCATTTTTATTCGCTTGACAAACAGGACACTCCTGAATGTAGCGTTGAACCTCTCTCTTCAAACCTTTCCAAGAAAACCTTTCTCGGATCTGCCTATAGGTCTTGAAAAAACCTTGGTGACCAGCAACTAGAATGTCATGAAAATTCAAAAGAATCCTCTTCTTGAGCTTAGAATCAGCCACCAGAAAGATTCTTCCCTTATAACGGATCAATCCCTCAACCACCTGGTACCTTTCATCATGGAAAGTACCTTCCAGAATGCTGGTTGCAAACTGATTTTTTGCATAATCAGCAAGCAACATGTCTCTCCAATCTGCAGTAAGCTCACACAATGAGCTAAGATGAGGCCTTCTGGAGAGAGCATCGGCCACGACATTATTTTTCCCTTTGACATATTCAATGTCAAAGTCGTAAGCTTGAAGCTTACTCACCCATTTCTGTTGCCTCTCATTTAGATCTTTCTGGTGCATGAAATGCTTGAGGCTATTGTGGTCCGTCTTAACCACGAACTTGTTCCCCACCAAGTACTGCCTGAACTTGGCTAATGCATGCATAATGGCAAGCATTTCTTTGTCATAGATTGAATATGTCCTTTCAACACCCCGTAATTTTCTGCTCTCAAACATGATAGGGTGTTTGTCTTGCATCAGGACAGCCCCAACTCCTTCACCTGATGCATCACACTGCAGCTCGAATGGCTTGGAGAAATCCGGAATAGCCAGAACCGGACATGAACTCATGATCCTTTTGAATTTGTCAAAAACAATTTGAGCCTTTTCTGACCAAACAAAGGCTCCCTTTTTGGTGAGATCAGTAAGGGGAGCAGCATTCTGTGAATACCCTTAACGAACCTCCGATAGAAACCACAAAGACCCAAAAAACCTTTCAACTGAGTCAAATTTTCAGGTGGTGGCCAATCAACCACTGCTTTGATCTTTTCCGGATCCACCTTCACTCCCTCAGCACTGATGATGTGGCCAAGGTACAATAACTCCTCCATTCCAAATTCACATTTGGAAGCTTTTGCGAACAGACTCTCAGACTCCAGAATACTAAGCACTTCCTCCAAGTGCTTGAGATGATCTCCCCAAGTCTTGCTGTAAATCAGAATATCATCAAAAAAGATCAACACAAACCGCCTTAACTGATTCTGAAACACACGGTTCATGCAAGACTGAAAGGTGGCCGGTGCGTTAGTCAACCCAAAAGGCATGACTAAGAATTCGAAATGGCCATAGTGACATCTGAACGCTGTCTTCTCCACGTCAGATCCCCTCATCCGAATCTGATGGTAACCCGATCTCAAGTCGATCTTCGAGAAGAACTTGGCCCCATGTAGCTCATCAATGAGCTCATCTATCCTGGGAATGGGGTATCTATTTTTGATGGTGCTTTGGTTCAAAGCACGATAGTCCACGCACATGCGCATGGTACCATCCTTCTTCTTCACAAGAACCACTGCAGATGCAAAAGGGCTCTTGCTTGGGCGTATGAAACCCATCTCCAAAAGTTCCCGAATATTCTTCTCGATCTCATCCTTTTGCCTCTTCGGATACCGATATGGAGTTGTGATCACCGGTTTAGCTCCTTCCTTGAGCTCGATGATGTGTTCTGAACCCCGTTCAGGTGGTGGTCCAGGAGGCAAATCTGCAAAGACTTTGCTCTTCTTCGTGAGTAGTGACTGGATATCAGGAGGTTGGTCACGTTTAGTCTCAACAGGACTAGCAGGAAGTATCATGCATTCGGCAACCCACTCAGCTTGATCGTGACGGATCAGCTTTGCCATTCTTTTGAATGACACTACTCGAGGACCCCCATTGGACATGCCTCTCAAAACTATCCTCTTCCCATCCGATTGGAACTTCAACTCCATAGTCTGCAGATTCAAAGAGATCTCTCCAAGAGATCGCAGCCATTGGATGCCTAGAACGGCATCAGTATCCCCAATGTGAACTACATAGAAGTCATCCTTGACTTCGTAGTTGCCCAACTGCATGGTCATGTTAGATATTTTCTTGGTGCAAGAAATATGGAAACCATCGGCAACCATGACCTTGAATCCTTCGAACTCCTCTGTTTGCAGCCCCTTCTTGGCTACCACAACTTCATCAATGAAGTTATGAGTTGCTCCAGTATCGATCAAAGCAACGATTCGCTGCCCTTTGATCATCCCACGAACCTTGAATGATTCGTTTCTTTGAAAACTAGAAAGTTGAGCTAAAACTCCACCACTTTCCTTCTCATCTCCGGATTCTTCTGGAGCTCTATCTTCTTCATTTTCTTCAAAATCAGATTGCTGGTCGGAAAAATCAGAACTACTTTCCCCAGCAGAATAGTACTCAATCTGATTGAACTTAACCCCTTTAGGACAAACATGGTCTTGAGACCATTTTTCCTGACACCGGAAACACAACCCTTTTCTTCTGAGTTCATTCAGGGTTTCTTGATCCAACCTGGTGACATGGGGATTGCGATTCTTGAAATCCTTGTTCTGAGGTCTCAAATGATTTTTATGCTGAGGCCTTTTTCCTTTATCCCTTTTCTGAAAAGGGGAGTTTGACTGAAATTTTGCCTTAGGAGCAGCCCACTCCATGTTTCTCGCCTTTTTCATGGCCTCTTGCAGGGTTGGTGGATCGAAGGCTTTAATCCAACCTTTGAGTGGTTCTGTCAAACCCTCACTGAAAAGAATCACCAACCTTCGCTCCGTGATTCCAGTCACCATGACTGACAGTCTCTGAAACTCCGCAATGTAGGCATCCACTGTGCCATACTGTCTCAATTGAGCAAGCTCTCTGAAATGGATCTCAGGATCTTTTTTCTCAAACCTTTCGATGAGCCTAGTGGTGAACTCATCATAAGTTGTGATAGACCGATGACCCAGAGTAACGAGGCCATGGTACCACCACTCGTGCGCCACCCCCTCAAGGTGTAGCGTAGCGAACTTGATCGCTTCTTCTTCTGCCATTGGTCTGAGAGCTAGATAGTTATCCAGCTTTTGAATCCAAGCTCGGGCTGAACTTGTATCACTCCCGTCGAAATGAGGAAGTGTCACCTTGTTTACAGCTTGGTACAAGTCTCCTTGATTTGATGGTCGTCTTTGATCAAAGTTTCTCCCTTGCCCTCTGTTTTTTCTCTTATGATCCATGAAATCATTGAAGGACATGTCCATCCTAATGTCAGCAGGTAAAGAGTCATACTCTGTACGGCCAAGCCTCAACTGCTCCACGAATGAAGCATTCTCTTCAGGATCTGGCTGAGTGACTACAGGAGCCACAAAGGTAGGTTTGAATGGTCTGGACGTAATGTAAGTGTTGTTTGACACCGTCCGGGCTGCATGCTCATCATGCTGATTGGAAGCACTATGCTCCCCTCTATGGCTTGAGTTGTTTTGCGGAATGGTATTGTTGCCCACTCTTCCCATCATGAGCGAAACCATATCCATTAAAGCATCCATCTTCTTCTCAAATCTCTGTCCTGGACTGATGGATCTCTCTCTGCCCTTACCACTGTCATCTCTACTGTTGGTAACCCTCTCGTTACCACCAACTGATCTTTCACCTTCTGCCATATCTGATTCCTGAGAAGACTCCCAATGAGCCCTCAAGACTTCTGAAGCTGTCTGACCCTCTGGAGGCTGATGAAGCTGGAACTGTTTTCCAACTTTCTTGTCTTCCCTTGCAAAGTACCTCTTTTCTCTGTCACTCATAGACAGACTGATCACAGGCTGGCAGGATCTTGGCTCTGATACCACTGAAATATTCCGAGCCAAATTTTTCCGTTTTTCAATTTACAAATTACAAGCAGTGCACCCGTTAAGGTTAGAGGAGAAAACCAAAACGTGCAAGAAAGCAACTCTAACCAGAATGGCGCCGATGATGGCGAGCATTGGTCAGAGGATCTTCCTATTCTAAATGCAGGAAAGAACTCAACGTCAAGTATGTGCTACCCAATCCAAAAGCGGAGTGAGGGGCGACCATATGACGGAGTGAATACAAAAGCAATGCTTGAAAGGAACTACTGAAAGTTGAAACACTCAACACCCAGAATGTGCTTGCTGACCCAGGGTGGGTAAGTAGCGACCATAGGGCGGAGATGGATTACATACAATATCAAATGCTGAAAGAGAAAAGAACATTACAATCTGATAAGCAAGAACTTAAATGGCTGCCAGTACTATGTAATGTCCCCTTCTCAAACCTGATCTTTCCAGTGACCGTTGGCCTTTTCTTTGGGAACCCGAAGGCTAGTCGGAAGATAAATTAGGGTTTCCTATTTTTGAGGAGGTTATTGCTCAGAGATGATGGATTCAATGGCGGATCCTTTCTGGGTTTTCAGAGAGCTTCGCAGTGGTGTGTTCATCTCGGCATTCTAAGCATTTTCCGGAATTTACTATTTTTAGTAAATTCTATTTTTGGCAGTTTAGCAGTTGGGTCCAGCATGGTTGACTTCCTATGTCAGTTTGATCAGTTGACTTGGTCATTATTGGCTTCAGGGCACAATTGGAGAGATAAGTTGATATAATTAATTAATAAGTCAAGTTTTAATATTATTTTCGGACATTGACCCCTTGGCCTAGTCTATTGACTTTATGTTGTTTTGAAAAGTGGGCTTTTGAGGGTGGCGCCTCATTAAAGATTATTTTATATTTTACATTTTATCCAAAGTCAAAACAAGCTATAAAGGGGATGCAATTATTAAAGTATTGATTTTAATTATAAAGTCAATATTGAGCTTGAAGGAAATGGACGCCATCCTTGAAAGAGATTAGGGTTTTTGCCTTGAAGAGGAGATTAGGGTTTTGAGAAGTCAACGAGAAAGTTATAAAAGGAAGGCTTTGATCATCATTTGGTATCTTTGGTCTATGCTAATGTTATGCTGCCGAAATGGTTGCGGAATTGCTTCGAGGAATGAATGCCTCCTAGTCTGGGCTCGACTTCGTGCTTGAGAGACAGCACCTAGTGGAGAGGTTTGCTTAGTTGAGTGTTTTGTAGTAAGTTTTGCATTTGTAGTTCAATTTCTAGCATGTTAATGAAGTTCTGGAGTTGCTGATTTAGTATAGCTGCATGTTGTATTTGCTCATAAGTCAAAAAATAAAAATATATTCGTTCTGGGTATTGGCTAGAACCATTTCTATGCCCTAGGCGCCCATTTGTGCAAATTTTGGTGATTTATAATGAAGAATCTGATTTTATCTTGTTGGTAGAACATTTCTAGAGGCTGTACCATTCTGTTCCGCCTGGCAAGTGTTTAGAAAAAAAAATACTTCAATTTGTCAGCTGTTTCTTTGTCTAGTCTTCATTGTCATCATCCTAGCATTCGTTTGCATCAAGTCTCATGTCATTCTGACAAGTATTGAGTGAGTTGTGAGCATTTTAGTGGATTTTAGGGTTGCTGGTTTTGCATTTAAAGGTGCAGATCTGATTTGATCAGAATTTTAAATCTGGTTTTTGAGAGAAGAAATCAGTTTGGTATTTCCATTAAGCAAGGAGAATTCTATATCTAAATGCTCGTTGAATTGTTCTAACTCTATGCTCTTGGCAGGCGAATTCTCTATCATATTGTAAGCTGACAGTAGTACTGGCAGCAGTTCTTAATCTTGATTAATTATCTGATTTGTAATGCTCATCGTTACATTTTGCAATTGCCTTGTAATAACTTACATCTCCGCCCTAGGGTAGCTCCTTTCCCACTCCGGGTTAGAAAGCACATTCTGGGTGTTGAGTACTTTCAGCATTACAGTTATTTCTTTCAAGCATTGTATTTTGTAACACTCCGCCATATGGTCGCCCCTCACTCCATACTGGATTGGGTAGCACATACTTGGTGTCGAGTTCCCTTTCAGCACTTAGTGTAGAAGATCCTCTGACCATATGCTCGCCATCATCGGCGCCATTCTTGGTTAGAGTTCCTGCATAAGCAATTTGATTTAGATCCTCTGACCAATGCTCACACCTTGCCCACATCGGGATCCTGGTGTACATTCTGGTTAGAGTTACTTCAGCACGTTTTGGTTTAGCTGCTAACCTTAACGAGTGCATTGCTTTGTAATCTGTAATTTAAAAAATCGAAAAAATTGGCTTGGAATATTTCATACTACTGCCAGCATACAATTTGAAAGATGACAACTTGCTATCAATTATAAATCAGCGTATGTGTAATTGCAACAATATTAGTAATTCCTTTGCTGAGAAATGAAACTTAAATGGAGATAGTATTTGACAGATCCAACCTTGTCCAAGCTTAGCAAATCCTCAATGAAGTCTCCACAACGCTGGAAGAATTCTCACCACCATTCGATGGAGAAGTTGCAGATTTCTGCCCACTGTATATCAGACCTGCACCTTACAGTGAATAACCAGCAACATATAGAACTCTTGTATTGCTCGGAACTCCCTTAATACTTATTCAAACAACGTGGGACTGAATGCAAAACCTACATATGATGGAGGCACTCAAACCCAAACCAAAGAACAGACCTAAAATGCAAGGATTATTTAATGCACGAATTTCAAGAGAACTGAAAAGTACGGCCCAACCAGGAAGGGTGATTTCTTTATTAAAAATTCAGATCTGCTTCAAAAAATCTATAAACTTGCATACAGTGGCGCCTAGCCTAGAAGGATAGAAAGGAACAATACCCACAATGGATTTTTTTGTCTTTTTGGATTTATAAGTAAAACATCAAATCTGCTAAGCTAAAATGCTGAAAACATAAATCTCTAAATATGCCAAATCTGATCCTAAAAGGAAGAATGCTGATTACAATGCACGAACTTCAAAAGTACTCACCAACTAGACTAATTCACCACTAGGTGTTGTCTTGCAAACACGAAGCGATGCCCAAGCTAGGAGGCCTTCATTCCTCGAAGCAGTTTCAGAGCCAATCCGGCAGCATAACAATATAGTCGACCAAAGATGAAGAAATGATGCACAAGGCTCCTTTTTATAAGTTTCGTTTGACTTCACGAAACCCTAAAATCCAACTCAAAGTTCAAACCCTAACTCTTCCTTCAATATGGCGTCCTTTTCACCTTTAGCTCAATAATCATATTTTAATTAAATCATCACCTTGATAAATGCGCCCAAATTAATTTGCTTTGACTTTGGAGAATTCATCAAATATTAAATATAACCTTAATGAAGGCGCCACCCTTTGAGTCCACCTTTTAAAATAACATTAAGTCATTCGACTAGGCCAAGGTGATAAAATAACATTTTAATTATAATGTTATTTTTAAGTGAAATGAGCTCGACTTCCCAAAACTGCATTCTGAAGCCTGAAACTGAATACGCCACTTGAGTCAATTGAAGGGAAAAGTCAACTGCCTGATACCATCTTGTTTACTGCCAAAAATAGAATTTACTAAAAATATTAAATTCCAGAAAATGCTCTGAATGCCGAGATGAACATACCCCTGCGAAGCTCTCTGAAAACCCAGAAAGAATCCGCCATTGAATCCATCATCTCTGAGCAATGACCTCCTCAAAAATAGGAAACCCTAATTTAACTTCCGACTAGCCTTCGGGTTCCCAAAGAAAGGCCAACGGTCACTGGAAATGTCAAGTTTGAGAAGGGGACATTACACCCACATACATGGAGTACTAACTCATATTTCCTAACATTCTCTCCCTTAGTGTGAACATTGTAGAAAAACATTCACACTCCTCTGCAGTATGCTCACCCTTGTGGCATGCCCATTCTCATGGTTCATGACCTTGATACAAAAGAAAGGCTCTCTCCTTCCATGGTTTTAAATAGGCTTACCACAAACCTTGATGTGACAGGAACCCATCAAATGTCCACCTCGTGTGGTTTTCTAGATCCTCCCACAAATCCTTTCAAGATCCATGAATTGACTTACTTTGGTGCTTTTGTTCGCCACTTTGCTTGTACATCAGGGAAATATATAGGAATCAACATGCATATCATAAATATGAAAAAATCATATCGAAAAAATTTCCACATTTCATTCGATAAGAACATAGTGTTCTTAATTGCAGTCACTGTTATCAATCATTGCCACTCAATCTCAAACAAAATAGACAACCGCCATTGCCACTGGAAGCTGCCCTTGACTTTAGTTGTTTTGGCGCGATATGGGAATGGAACATTGGTTATTATTCCCCCCCACAATGTGAAATTTCCACTTATTCACACAACCAAGAACACTGAAAAGCGAATCATATCATACTGCATGCTACTGTCCGGATCTTGTTGTTTGGATCTTGCTACACATGATCACCATTGCCAATGAACGTATTCACTGACCGATCATCTTCCAATGAAGTATGACAGTTAGAGGATCATCGCAAGCAAAGGATCTCTGCTATTATCTGCCATCATATACAATTGCTCTTCTAGCATCCACCACACAAAGCAATAGGAACACTACAAATAGGTACACACCACATTGCACAATAAAAAACACACCAAAAAAGTGCCACCATAGCTCTATGCGGCCCCGTCGTTGGTGACTGATGAGAGGTCGCTAATTGAGAATCAATAATAATATTTTCTCATATCTATTTGCTTAATACAATCTCCAAATATATAGGTAGAAATGCGGTGAACTATGTGCTTTAAAATAGCACTTTTGTGTTCAACCATGTAACCAAATATGCAACCATATCCTATGCTACACTAATAGACAATAACAAATTAAACAAAATAAACAATCTATCCTAGGCGGTGTATGAATGATGGAATATTCCAACATTCCCCCCTTATTACATCATTGCTTTAAGGTAGTAATAAGAGAACCCTGAAAAATATCAAACTTCACACATGCAAGAGGCTTGGTGAAGATGTCAACACGTTGTTCCTGTGTTGAGCAGAATTGGAGTTGAATGTTGTTTTGCTGAACATGTTCTCGTATGAAGTGATAGTCAACTTCAATATGCTTGGTCCGTTCATGAAACACTGGATTACAAACAAGCTTGAGAACACTCTGATTGTCACAATAGAGAACTGTAGGTTGGTTTTGTGGTACACCCAATCCTTATAATATGTGACGTAGCCAAACTATTGCACTTGCTGCATGATATTCTACTTCTGTTGAAAAACGAACAACTATGGCTTGCTTCTTACTTCCCTGAGAGATAGGTCTTGAACCTAGGAAGAAAACAAATCCAGATGTGGAATTTTTATCATCTATAGAACCCGCATAATCTGCATCTGTATATCTTATCAAGAAGAATTGATCATTCTTTTTATATTCCAAACCATGATTCATTGTACCATGTATATGCCTTAAGACCCTTTTTGCTGCTTTCCAATGACACATTTTTGGTTCTTGCATGAATCTTGAGAGATAATTAACAACAAAACTTATATCTGGTCTAGTGTAAGTTGTAAGCCGTATGTCTTTACTTTTATTGTAGTTGGTCGTAGTCGGCTAGTAGTTAATAAAACTATAGTTAGTGGGAATAATACATGTCATGTACTTTCGGGTAATCAAGCCCTGATTAGTGATAACTGTTGTTATGAAACATCGTGTTGGTTGGTTACCTAACTACTGCCAAACGTTATATATACTCAGTTTACTATAGTCGGGAGGTGGTTATGTGGGAATAGTTATGGTTGGTAGCACTATTGATACTTCTATTGTACATGGTGATATTTCTAATAATGAA
Source organism: Sequoia sempervirens (assembly GCA_007258455.2). Taxonomy (NCBI): domain Eukaryota; kingdom Viridiplantae; phylum Streptophyta; class Pinopsida; order Cupressales; family Cupressaceae; genus Sequoia; species Sequoia sempervirens. The sequence continues at coordinate 47,503 of VDFB02370733.1, read as the reverse complement.
TAAAGTATCTGATGTTCAAACATGATAAATTTCTATTCTATTGTTCTGTTCCATGTTCTGCATATGATTTAGTTTGCTCAGTAGAATGTAGCACTTGAATTACATTTCGTAGGGCAAACATAAGTGAGGTAAATCAAACCTCCAATCATCTGTCAATAGAGAGTTGCATTCACTTGAGGAGATGGATTAGAAACAAATAATTGCAAACCTGATTCCATAGGTGTAGACATGGGTTTGGAATCCATCATTTTGAATTTCTCGAGCAATGTCTTGGCATGCTTTCTTTGAGATACAAAGATATGGTGATTTGTCTGCCATACCTCTAAACCGAGACAATAGTGAAGTAGCCCGAGATCTATCATATCAAAGGCCTTCTTGAGATCATTCTTGGTTGTCTCAATGATTTTTTCTAAGATTCTTGTGATAACTAAGTCATCAAGATATACATCAATGATCACAATATCCCCCGCTTGATCCTTGAGGTGGAGATTTGAATCATATGGATGCCTAGTAAAACCATGTTTTAGCAAATGTTCATCAATTTTAATATATCAAGCTTTTGGAGCTTGTTTGAGACCATATAGGAACTTAACAAGTTTGCATACCTTTTCTTCTTTACCAAGTGCAATTTATCCCTTTGGTTGGGTCATATAGACCTCTTCCTTAAGGTCTCCATTAAGAAATGCACTTTTGACATCCATTTGATACAATTTCCATCCAAATTGTGTAGCTAAAGCAAAAATCATTCTAATGGTTTTAATCTTTGCCGTGGGAGCAAATGTTTCTTCATAGTCTATCCTTTCTTTGTGGGCATAACCCTTGGCTACAAGTCTAGCCTTATGTTTATCTATACTACCATCTACTTTATACTTAGTTTTGAATATCCATTTGCATCCAATTGCTTTTTTACTTGGTGGTAGATCAACAAGCTCCCAAGTGTTGTTTTTCATTAGAGATTGATACTCTACATCCATAGCCCCTTTCCAAGGTTTTGACTCTAGTGCTTCCTGAACAATAGATGGTTCAAAATTATCAACAACTGAAGTCATCAAGGCTAGATTTACCTCATTGTGAGCCATGCTGCAAGTCCTTGGACCTGAAGTTGAAGTGTCTCGGAGTCCATCTAGCTTTGCATCGCGAATGGTACTAGTATACCACCTTAGGTCTTGTGACATTTGTGGGTGTTGAGTTAGATTGACCATCAACATTCCCATAATTTTTCTCATCCATGTTGAATATAGGAGCACTATCTGTAGCAGGTGATGATGTGGGAGGAGAACTTGACTCACATTGCTCATTAAAAATTACATCTCTACTAATGGGTGTTGTCATAATAGTGGTTTACAATTCCTGAGAGGAATGAATTTTAGCTGAAATCACATATTTTTAGAAAATATAATGATTTAAGCCTTAAAAAGTTCCATTTTAAGGATTCCAATTGAAGAGGTTTGATCAAATCACCTTAGATCAAATCACCTTAGATCAAACCCCCTTGGATAGAACCTCGCTAGTTTTAAACCATACCTATAAATGCGTCTCCTTTACACCTATCAAAATGCTGATAAAAAATCACTTTTAATTTAGCTTTTGGGGATCAAATGAATTCATTTAAAATTTATTTCAAATGATTATGGTATTCCTCAAAACAAGCTATCCAATGAATATAATTTTAATATGTTTTGGTTTTGTTATGTATTGTTTTTTAAGTTTTATTAAACATAGGTTTTTCATCGAAAATGAATTTCTTTGTTCTTCACATGTGGAAAAATAGAAGATTATCAAAAAAAATTGAAAAATATGAGTGCACCAAATGTTGAATTCCTTGATCCAACAAAAAATTAAATTAAATTTTGACATATACAAAAAAAGTTACGTGTTTATACGATTGTCCTGAATTGTAATTGTTTGACTTTGAAACTTGATTAAGGAAAAAATATTCAATAAAAACTATCTAACCAAGTGGAAGCATTAGATATCGAGTTACAAATCTAAATTTGAAAGAATTAGAATTTTATCCTTTAGAGAAAAAGGTTATGCGTTATCGGTGTCGTCACTTTTAAAAATGTTGTTTTCTGAAAAAATCAATTTTCATGGGAGATGGAAAAAGAAGTGCAATTTGATTCCAAAAATTTTGAAAAAAATATTTTTAGAATCTACAGAAAAAATTTGATGAGACTCTAGTTTGCACCATCTTCAAATTCCTCACAGTTTAGCCGCTATAGGTGCCCGAATGTGAAGATTTAGTTAAAAATAATAATTTCAGTGTCCAGTTTGGTAAAAAATTGTAAGCCACTATTATGGGATCACCCTAATGTATATCTTCTTTGTATTAGGATCCATAAGGCGATATGCCTTAGATTCATTACTATATCCAAGAAGAATACATTGCATTGATTTTTCATCTAACTTCTTCCTTTTCTGTTTAGGAATGTGCATACAGGCAGTGCATCCAAATACATGAAGATGAGAGGTAGAAGGCTTTATCCTTGTCCCTTAAGCATGCCCTAAATGAGAATCCCTTAACATGCTATGAACCATCTCCGTGATGATGCAATTTCTCCGTTCAACAACTCCATTTTGTTGAAGTGTGTAAGTTGTATTCAGTTGATGCCGAATTCCATTTCCTTCAAGTAGGTGGAGAATTTTATGATAGTGTATTCCCCCCCTTGATCTAAGCAGAGGACTCAAATAGGATGATTTAGATCTTTCTCCACAACAGTGCGAAACTCTTTGAAGTAGGAAAAAGCTTCATCTTTTCTCCGCAAACAATATAGCCACATTTTTCTTGTATGGTTGTCAACAAAAAGCTGAAAGTATCTAAATCCATTTTGACTAGGTGCCATGGGCCTACATAGATTGGTATGCACCAGCTGCAAAGGTTGGCTTGCACGATACTCACTAGGATAGAAGGGTGCTCTATGTTGTTTTCCAACAATACATCTAGAAAAATAGCACTCGACTTCTCAAGTGAGGGAAGGCTTTGGACCATTCTTTTCTTACTAAGTGTTAGCAAGTAACTATTGCTTAAATGACCAAATCTACGATGCCATAACATAGCAAGATCATGCCCTAAATGAGAATCCCTTAACATGCTATGAACCATCTCCGTGATGATGCAATTTCTCCGTTCAACAACTCCATTTTGTTGAAGTGTGTAAGTTGTATTCAGTTGATGCCGAATTCCATTTCCTTCAAGTAGGTGGAGAATTTTATGATAGTGTATTCCCCCCCTTGATCTAAGCAGAGGACTCAAATAGGATGATTTAGATCTTTCTCCACAAGAGTGCGAAACTCTTTGAAGTAGGAAAAAGCTTCATCTTTTCTCTGCAAACAATATAGCCACATTTTTCTTGTATGGTTGTCAACAAAAAGCTGAAAGTATCTGAATCCATTTTGACTAGGTGCCATGGGCCTACATAGATTGGTATGCACCAGCTGCAAAGGTTGGCTTGCACGATACTCACTAGGATAGAAGGGTGCTCTATGTTGTTTTCCAACAATACATCTAGAAAAATAGCACTCGACTTCTCAAGTGAGGGAAGGCTTTGGACCATTCTTTTCTTACTAAGTGTTAGCAAGTAACTAGTGCTTAAATGACCAAATCTACGATGCCATAACATAGCAAGATCATTTTCCTTAGTCACTAAGGCTTGATTATTGGCAATTGTATCAAGCCTAAACATTTTACCAATTTCTATAGCACTTGCAACAATCTTTGCTCTTTTAGACTTATCACGGATTAGGCATACCCTTTTATCATCATATTCATCAAACTCTATCCTTAGGTTGTGATCAAGAAATTAATTAACAAAAAGAAGATTTTTGGTAAGTCCAGGTACACATAAGACTTCAGTGAGCCTACACTTATGTATACCAAATTGCAAGGAAATGCCGCCAATACCTTGAATATCATAGGTGGTATCATCCCCAAGAGAGACTTTACCATGATGGGGTTTCAATGTGAGAAACCACTCCTTTTGTCCATTCATGTGCTTAGTAGCACCTGAGTCCACATACCAAATTGAGGTTGATTATGAACTATCCTCTGATGTGTGGGCTGAAAACACGTACTCTTCAACTTCTGGAGAATCTTCTTCTTCAACAATGTTGTCATGTTGTTTTTGTTTGGTCTTCTACTGCCATTGAGTATTGCCACTTTGAAACGGTTTCTTTTGATGCAATTTTTTGGATGATCCTTTGTTCAAGGAATTGTACCAACAATTTTTCACATCATGTCCAATCCTTTCACATATTGGACACTTCTTTGGAGCTTTGGAAGAATTACCAGATTTAGGTGGTCCACTAGACGACTTCATAGGCTTTTTGCCTTTATGACGAGTGGTCATGGCATGATCCTCCTCATGTTCATGCCTTAGAGATTCTTCTGTTTGGAGTAGATTCACAAGCTTCTCAAAAGTAGGTGTTGTCTCAGTGACATTCAAAGTTGTCACAAAAAATTTATATCTGGAAGGTAGTGCCCATAGAACAATAGGCACCAAAATTGTATCATAAATTGTTTCTCCCAATGCTTGTAATGAGGCTCTCAACTCTGCAATCCTTTTGAAAAAGGATTCCAACTGTTCTCCATTCTTCATCTTCAGGCCATGTAGTTGACTGTGCAAAATCAGGATTTGATTATGATTCTTCGCCTCATATATCATCTTGAGCTTGTCCCATGCATCTTTGGTTGTGGATGAGTTTTGAATGAAACGCTTAACTTCATCAGAAACATTGAACAAAATGATCAATTTTGCCTTTCTATTGGCTTGATCAAATTTCTTTTGCTCATCAGCATCGATTTTGTGGCATGTTGTGGTTCCACTGACCACATCCCATACTTCCTCAAATTTGAGTTGAGTTTTGAGTTTGGTTTTCCAAGTGGAATAATGTAATGTCCCCAATTTAGCCCTACGCTCTTCTTTTGGATTTAGCCTATTTCCAGAAACTCGTAGGCTAAGCAAAAGTTGAAATTAGGGTTTCCCATCTTCTAGGAGGTTGTTTCTACACATTTCAGTGGTTGCACTTGGAATTGTGGATTTTGGTTTGCGGATTCTTTCTGGGTTTTTAGAGAGCTTCGCAATGGTGTCGCATGCATTCCGATCTGAGCAACTTTCTGAATTTATTATTTTTAGTAAATTCTATTTTTAGCAGTGGTCCAGTCAGCATCAGCTTAACAAGCCTTCCTTTTTTGGCAGTTCAGTTGGTAATATTGATTTTGGCTTCATAGTGCACATTTTGGAGAAATAAGTTATTTTAAATTAATAATGTTTTATTTTTATCTTATGACCCCTTGGCCTAGTGTTACAACTTAAAGTTGTTTTAAAAAGGGGGACTTTTGAGGGTGGCTATTCCATGAGAAATTATTTTGATTATTCCAAAAGCCAAATTACTCTTGAGGAAAATTGGACGCCATCTCAAGGAGAGAAAATATTTTATTTAAAAAGTGATTTATTCAGCCAAGAAGAGGTACGCCACTTTGAGAGAAGATTAAGTCAAAAATTAAAATTAAAAATGCCTCTTGGATTTTGAACGCACTTTCTAGAACTTGCTAGAGACTCCACACAAAGTTATAAAAGGAGGCCTTGGTTCTTCATTTGAGCATCCATGAAATTTACAATGTTATGCTGCCGGAATGGTGAGAGATTGTTTCGAGGAATGCATCCCTCCTAGCTTGGGCTCGACTTCTTGCTTGAAAGATAGCAACTAGTTGAGATATTAGTTGTAGTTGAGTTTATTGCACATTGTAGTTGAGTTTCTTGCATATTGTAGTAGAGTTCTTGCATTTCAGTCACATTTTGAAGTTGCTGGTTTAGCATAGCTGATTGTAGTTTTTGCTCAATTGTTCTGGGCATTTCATCAATCTATTTCTTTGCTAGGGGTGACCATTTGTGCTAGTTTGCAGATTTTTCAATGAGGATTCTGATTTTATCCAGTGAAAATCGCCCCTCTTGAGGCCGAACCATTATGTTCTACCTGGCAAATGTTTAGAAAAAAAATTACAAGTTTTTAGAGTCATTTTCTGATTAGAATCTAGTCGCCATCTTCATAGTGTTCATTTGCATCAGATTTCATGTCATTTGGACAAGTCTAGAGAGAGTTATGAGCATTTTAGTGAGTTACAGTATTGCTGGTTATGCATTTTTAGTCATTGTTCAGTCATATCAGATTGTAAGATTTTGTCTTAGGAGCTGGGTTTGAGTCTTGGGGTTTGGTTGAGCATTGGAGAGACATTATAAATCATTGCAGCTTTGATATACTCTAATTCTATGTTCTTGGTAGGCATTTCTATTTCATTGTAAAGTTGAACAATAATACTGTCAGCTACTTCTTTCTTTGCTAAGTTCATATATAATTCCCACGGGTGTGGAAGAGACTGGCCCTCGCTCAATCTTCATTGTACTTGCATTAGATCCTCATTCATCATATGATAGCGCCTTGCTCATCTCGGGCTTGGAGTGCACATGCTTGATGATTGAGTTACTTTCAGCTCTGCATTGTTTTAATAGATTCTCCACCATATGATAGCGCCGTTCCTACCTTGGGTTTGGAGTGCACATGCTTGGTGTTGAGTTTACTTTCCAGCATTGTATTTCTTTTCTTAGTACCTCCACCATATGGTAGCGCCATTCCTACTTTGGGTTGGAGAACACATTCTTGGCGTTGGGATTACTTTCAACATTGTAATTCTTTCCAGTTGCTACTGACGACCCTCTTGCCATATGACATCATCATTCTCATCTCAAGATTGAGTGCGCATTCTTGGCAAAGAGTTACTTTCCAATTTCTGGTTTGGTTTGAGCTAACCATAACGGGTGCTTTTTGTGCTGGTGTGTTCATTCAAAAATTGAAAAAATTGGGTTGGCTCATTACAAATAATTATTGGCGCACAATAGTTGAGAGTTTGGAAGAAGAAATTTTGGAGAACTGGCTGCCATTATGTTAGCAAAATAAAGTGTTTTCTTGTCCTATTTCTCATCACTCAAATCAACATTAATACCTTATAAAATATAACTGAGTTGAAAAAAAAACCCTTATAGAATGGCTTCTAGAGAAAGCTTACAACACGTTATGAAGCTCACCTAATGGTTTGAATCAGACTGAAATACATCATGTTGATAAGGTTTAATAGCAAAAAATAGCACTAATTATATACCCTCATACCACAATAGCTGTTGTTTGCATGTCAGATGGTGAAGGAAACCAACCGCGGCATGAGCATCTTTGTCTAGATACATGACATCTAGGTTGACCTTCTTGTCCTATTTCTCATCACTCAGATCAACATTAATACCTTATAAAATATAACTGAGTTGAAAAAAAACAACCTTATAGAATGGCTTCTAGAGAAAGCTTACAACACATTATGAAGCTCGCCTAATGGTTTGAATCAAACTGAAATACATCATGTTGATAAGCTTTAATAGCAAAAAATAACACTAAATATATACCGTCATACCACAATAGTTGTTGTTTGCATGTCAGATGGTGAAGGAAACCAACCGCGGCATGAACATCCTTGTTTGGATACATGACATCTAGGTTGACCTTCTGCAACAAGGGGCCTTGCTGATCATGGTTTGCTTCTGAGACATTGTGTCCATTGTATCATTCAATCTACACAACAATGGCCATCGTCTCTTTTTCTAGACATGCTATTTTCATGCCAAATTCAAAACCTTGTTTTTCAATGCTGCATTATGCGGTGCAGAATCAGCACAAATTGTTTTCAGTGGAAAGACACAAGCAGATTTGACCGCACTAAGGCATTTTACTTTTTGCATGATCGCACCTCGGCTCATATACCTACATGTCAGCCTTCATGCCTTGACTATACCATGAGACGAAAGCAAGAGATAGCTCAATGTTTGGACAAAAAAATACACCTTTCATTGTGACTTCTGATGCCCCATGATGTGCGCCTAACATAAGAAAATCCACAAAATTGCTGATCAATGGAAAATGAGCAGGCTCCATCAAGATTTTCTGGTCAATAGAATATGCCTCGACTTCCTCCTCTCTATGCTTGTTAGTCACAGGTTCCTTGTAATCGTGTGAGCAACAAGCACAAAACAAATCGAAGTTTAAGACTCGCAACGCCACAAATCTGCGCTTTGAATATGCTTTCGCATTCCATCACGTGAGGGAATGTCCATATTGTTGTACCCCAAAATTAAAATTTTTGTTACACTTAGATATTTTGAAGAAATGAGTAAAAGTCTTGTTAAATCAGTCAAAAAGGTCAGAATTTGGGTGTGTATGTCTTGCATGAGGGGTTAAAATGCAAAATTGTCGAAATTTGACGATCTGGGTCTGCTAAGAGCAGCTTAATCTACAAAACCTAGATCTTAGTTTTTCATTCCTAAATTTTAGGAAAACTGCTATTTTTAGAAATTTTCTAAAATTAGTAACATTTTCTGGGTTTTTTCGGGTTTCTTTGAAAATGGATACTGGCAAAACTTTCTAAAAATAGAAAGTTGGTCCGTCAGGTTCCAAACTGATTTTGATTGGCTCAAAATATGTCCACATTAGGCTGGTGCAGTCAGAATCTCAAAATAATTAGTTTTGCCCTACTGGGTCTATTCTGCTTTTTCAGAAGCATATTAGGAGCTCCGAGGTCATCAATGGAGGTCAGCCAGTTGTCAGGTGTCAAATTCAACATTCAGAGCGTTCAACAGAAGGTGAAATGATCAACATGCACGAAGAACGTGAAAGAAGATGAAAAATGATGAAAATTTTCTAACACTGGTGACTTTGGGCGCCCTAGGTAAAGAAAGGCGCACATCTTTTTAGGGCATCAAATGTCAAATTTAGGGTTTATGCCTCCAGTCAAATTTGTTTAGTTCTCTGCCAGCTCCGCGACGGATTCAATGGCACAGTCAACAGATTATCCAGTCAGTCAGAATTCAACACTGAACAGGGAGTTTCCAAACTGCAGTCAAAGCGAAGAATTTGAAATTATCAAAATTTGACTAAGTGTTGGGAGTTTGGGCGCCTCAAGTCAAGAAGGGGGCCCAAGTCTTCAGGAGCTCAAACAGAGGATTTTGCCGAAGTGTCTCTAATACGATCTCTTCACATCTGCTTTCCAACGAGATATCCAACACGTCGATCAGAGGTCGTAGTCGTAAGATCTGAAGCGCCGAACGGAGGGTCCGACAAGAGCTGAATTTCAAAGTCTAGAAGCAAACACAAAAAAATAAAAAAATAAACTAAGTCTGGTGAACATGGGCGCCCCCAGCCAAGATGGGCGCCCAAACTTTTGAGGGGTCAAAATCCACTTTTTGACAAAATCTCTCCCAGAAGACCCCTCCTGATTCTTCGTCAGCTTCGCAATGAGCACAATAAGCAAACAATCCGACGTCCGGAGCTCCAGATTTAACAAGATCATCTGTAGAAGAAGAGTCAATGAAGAAATTTGAAGTCAGACAAAAATGGCTAACTCTGGACAAAATGGGCGCCCCTAGAAGGAAAAGGCACCTATGAATTTGGAGGTTGAGATCAAGTTTTTAGCCAGAAGCCCTCTAGAACATCCTCCTCAGAATCAGTCTGGCTCCGCGATGGATCTTTCAGCTCGCTTGTCAGATCAATCAACAAACGGGAAATTAGAGGCGAAGTAGGTCAAAGTGAAGAAAAGTTGAAAATATCAGAAAAATGACTAACACTGCTTAAAGTAGGCGCCCCTGGTGAAGAAGGGCGCCCAACTTCTCATGCCTTAGAAGAATTTTTGAGATTTTCAAAATTTTCAAAATTGCAAATGAAGAAAGAGGCGTCCAAGTGCAATGAAGCTGAGATTTAGGGTTTTGGAAATAAAAGCAAAAGAAAGCAAAGTAAAAATAAAACCCTAAGTCTATTTAACACCTCTCTTTCATGTTATTTTTATTATTTTTACAAGTAGCATCCAAAGGAGAAAGTTGGAGCAGCAAGTTTGAAGAAATTTTTCAAGATTCAAGTGCTTAGCTTGCTGGTTTTTCATCATATTTTTCAGACCAGCAACATAAACCCTTGCTTTTTCAAGCTTTTTCATCAAGAAGATCACACTTTTCAAAGAGAAGCCAAGGTTTTCAATTTTCAATCATCTGGGTCTTTTCACTTCAATCTTCTGAAGGAAATTTTCAAGAACTTCATCAAGTTGCAGCAGCTGCTTTTATTTTGCATGTCAGTGAAATCCTCAGTGCATTTAGTTTTCAATCCTCTAGGTCCTCTCAAATCAGTCTTCTAAAGAAAACCCATATCACAACTGTTTTTCAAGAAAATTTCAAATCCTACGGTTGGCTGCTTTTTCGATCAGCCATCAAGGTTTTGCAAATTTAATCAACTGGGTCCATTTCTAATCATATTTTGAACAAAACCCAGGTGCCAACTTTTTTCATGGAAAATTGAAGAAATTAGGGTTTGTTGCTTTTTCAGGCGAAATTCAAAATTTTCAAAAACAAACGATCTGGGTTGTCTTGCAACGAAATTCTGAACAAAACCCATATCTCAGAAAAATTTTCAAAAAATTTGTCCGTTGGAGCAAGAAAATTAGCATTCTAAAAATAGAAATTGCTCAAAACTTGTCAGAACTAGGGCAAGTTTACATTCGTTCTTCAAGTTTTCTGAAATGGAGTACACTCCCAATGTTTTCAAGTCTGAATCAGCTCTCTATCATGATTATATCAAAACCACTGAGACAAACTTGCATCATATCAAGCCGGTTTTCGATCTACATGCCTTGGAGAGCGCAGACAACACCTCAATCAGGAACCTGGGACATTATGGACTCCTTGCAGCAGTGTCAATTCCTATATCAGTTCAGAGTCTTGAGTTCGTAATCGCTTGCATCAAGCATTACAACCCGGCTACTAGGGAGATCCAGTCGGCAGATGGCAGATTGATTTGCAGTCTAAAGCCTGATATGATTGAGAAGTGCTTTTCCATTCCCCCATGGCCTGAAAGTGTAACTCTCTCAAAGGGCGAATGTGAAAGGATATGGAATGTGCTCAAAGATAAATACAGTAAGAAGATTGCGTAGAGGTGGATGAAAGAAAAGCATAAGACTCTGCCAAAAAATGTCGGGCGAGGAGAGTTCAAGGACAAGATTGCCATCATTATCACCTTGCTCAACAGGGTCACTGGCTCAGAAGATGCCGCCAAGTTTCTGTAATGTCCCCTTCTCGAACCTGACCTTTCCAGTGACCGTTGGCCTTTTTCTGGAAACCCGAAGGCTAGTCGGAAGGTAAAATTAGGGTTTCCTATTTTTAAGGATGTCCTTGCTCAGAGTTAGTGGATTTAATGGCGGATTCTTTCTGGGTTTTCAGAGAGCTTCGCAGTGGTATGTTCATCTCGGCTTTCTGAGCATCTTCAGGAATTTACTATTTTTAGTAAATTCTATTTCTGGCAGTTTTTCAGTTGGGTTCGGCTTGGTTGACTTCCTACTTCAGTTTGGTCAGTTGACTTGGTCATTATTGGCTTCAGGGCACAATTGGAGAGATAAGTTGATATATTTAATTAAAAGTCACGTTTTAATATTTTATTCGAACGTTGACCCCTTGGCCTAGTCTATTGACTTTATGTTGTTTTGAAAAGTGGTCTTTTTGAGGGTGGCGCCTCATTAAGGATTATTTTATATTTTATCCAAAGTCAAATCAAGATATAAGGTGGGCGCATTTATTAAAGTATTGAATTTATTTTAAAAGTGAATATTCAACTTGAAGGAAAAGGACGCCATCTTTGAGGAGATTAGGGTTTTTGACTTTGAGAGGAGTTTAGGGTTTCGAGAAGTCAACCTGAAATTATAAAAGGAAGACTTGGATCATCATTTGGGTATCTTTTATCTACAGGAATGTTATGCTGCCGGATTGGCTTTGGGATTGCTTCGAGGAATGAAGGCCTCCTAGCTTGGGCATTGCTTCTCGCTTGAAAGACAGCGACTAGTGGTGATTTAAGATAGATTTGTGAGTTTGCATTTAGTTTTGAGCATTGTTTCAGCTTGTGCATTATTAGATCTGTTTTGCATATTAGTGGGTTTCAGCATTTTGCATTTTAAGCTACAGCAGATCCGTGTTTTCATTTGTAAATCAGAAAACAAAAATAATCTCGTTCTGGGTATTGTGTCATTGCATCTTATTGGTAAGGGCGCCCCTTCATGAATATTTGCAGATTTTAATACGAAGCTTATGATTTTATAATGCAAATCCGTCATTCCTTGAAGGCCGAACTTTCTAGAGTGCATTGGGATTCGTGTCAGTAATTAATAACCATTTTTAGATGCCATTTCTTATTACTAAGTTAGGCGCCATCATTTTGAGGGTCTATTGCATCAGATTTGAGATCATTTGGGTGAGAAATGAGAGAGTTATGAGCATATGAGTAAATTCATAGGTTGCTGGTTTTATGACAAAAAGTGCAGATTTGTATGACAGTTTAAGAAATCTGCATCTTCCTTATCTGGTTGGTGTTGAGATTTCATTGTATACTTTGCAGAAGCTTCCTTGTTGAATGCATCATTTGAAAGAGCATCTTAAGTCTTGATATTGCAGGCAATGACATCTTTGTAAGCTGGCAGTAGTACTGACCAGTTGTTCTTATTATTGCTCATCGTTATTGTAATACTTATTCTTCCTTCAGTTCTTGTTGTAATAGATAAATCTCCGCCCTATGGTAGCTACTCTCCCATTCTGGGTTAGCAAGCACATTCTGGGTGTTGAGTGTTTTCAGCTTTCAGCATTTCTCTTTCAAGCATTGTTATTGTAATCACTCCGTCATATGGTCGCCCCTCACTCCGCATTGGATTGGGTAGCACATACTTGACGTTGAGTTCCCTTTCAGTATTTAGAGTAGAAGATCCTCTGACCATATGCTCGCCATCATCGGCGCCATTCTTGGTTAGAGTTGCTTTTTGCATAAGCAGTTTGATTCAGATCCTCTGACCAATGCTCACACCTTGCCCACATCGGGATCCTGGTGTACATACTGGTTAGAGTTGCTTCAGTACGTTTTGGTTTATCATCTAACCTTAACGGGTGCTTGTAATTTGAAATTGTAAAAAATCGAAAAAATTTGGCTCGGAATATTTCAGTTTCAACCTTGGATGTTTTATGCCATACCCCACATCATGAAGAAAACCGAGTTCTACGACTGGTCTACCTTGATTAGTGACTGTCTACATCAGCAAATAACAGAATATTTTCAATTTCATGTATTCCAGATGGTGTCTTACCTAGTCTACCTGGTGGCCTATCAAGGTCAATTCAGAGGGTTGAACACCAAGGGATCATTGAGCGTACAACACATATATAACTACTATCCCTAGTTGGAGTTCACGAAGTCGTTGCATCACTACAAAAGGGTGAACGAGGCTTTTCTGATGTACACTGTACGGGACCTGGACAACGAGTTGCACGTCCGTATATCTTCAGTTGCCAGGGCAGCGATGGCGGAATGGGCAGATTGGTTTATACAGTTTCCCACTTTCACCTATCTTAGGGTCTATGGCTATTCAGGTGCCCCGCTCATGTTACCGAGGTACCCGTCGGACGAGGTCGTCTTCATGGAATTCTTAAGGCAGGCCCACGATGTTCATACAGTCCTGAGGAATAGAAGGAAACCCTCTCTTCAGTTTCCATTAGGGTTGGGAGTCTACACATGCAGGACGGCTGCAGATGCCAAGTCAATGGGAGATGAGTTATATAAACTCGGCCTTAAGTCCTACAGCAAGAGACGATCATTCGATCCTCATGGTGTCTACGCTGGCCGGCTTGAGAAGAACTATGATCATATAGCCGCACTTGAAGATTTTTGGGCTAATTGTACAGATGAGTTCGAGGTGCGGAGACGTAGTTACAACAGACTTACTCTCCATCAGATGAAGGATTGTTTAAATGAAGACATAGAAGGGTTATCAGATGATGACGAGGATGTGCTTCTCTTGATGTATTCTCAGAAGCGAATAGAAGATCAGCCCCTTTCACAAGTCAATTGGGCTAATAAGGAATCCCTTTCAGTCGAAGACAGGACAAGACAAGTTCTTGAGCATAGTAAGGTTTTTCTAGTCCTTAAAAGGAAGAACTCCATTCCAGTAGCAGAGCCGCCAAGGATAATTCCCTCTTCTTCCAGAGCACAGTCGAAAGGAAAGGGTAAAAGTCAGTCTCAAGAAGGCGTCAAAGGTAGTAGGTCATAAAAATGTAAAAAGAAGGTTAGACTTCTTAGGCATAGTCATACAGGGGCAACCTACAGTTGATTCAGAAGTTCCTCCTGACGAGCCCATACCTCAGAAAGAAGCAGAGGAGCCACCTTCAACACATGTTTCTGTACCTTTGACAGGTTCTTCACCAATCCACATCGACCTTGATGTCGAAGATGATGAAGAGATTACAGTTGCACCACCTGAGGAAGTTACTAAAGACACTACCGTGTCTTGGCTTGAGAACTCCTTAGGAAGGGTTAGAAGAAGGCCTTCCTATCAGATGAGTGTTGATGATCTCGATAACATCTATCAGGAACCTCCTAAGAAGAAGGAAAAGAAGCAAGTTCACTTTGATAGGAATCCTGATAACGAGATAGTCATGGAGATTGCATTGCCCCCAGAAGACAAGAACAGGGATGAGGTGAATATGGATGACTTCGTCATGGTCAAGGCCAATCTCGGTAGAAATACCAGACATGCAAATTTGAGTCTCTTCAGAGTTGCATCCGAAAACCTTCAGGAAAGAGTACTCAAGGATGGAGAAGACAAGGCAGCCCTCAAAGCTGAAAATTAGCAGCTTAGGCTTTTCATTTCTAACCTTGTCCATGGTTCTTCACAGGTAACCCAGTTGCTGCCCCAGATTTTAGAGACACTAGCTGATCATCAGCAGTTAAGACAGCTGGTCATTTATGGGAAAGAAACTCAAGAGTGGATCGAGAGTTTCATTGTTTGAGGAAGGGAGATCTTGGCACGGATGTTCCAGTTAAGGGAAGACGCTCATAAGTTACGTCAAGGTATCCAAGGGTTTGAACAAACACTGGCTGAAGTAAGACCTAGGCATTAGATCATCATTGCTGATTTAGACACAGCCTATGGTTTAGCAGTTTCCAAAGAACACAAGAGACACATCCTTGCTTGGAGGGAGCGTCATGTTTTCAAAGTTAAAACCTATGAGAGGATATCCGAGGAATTCATCGCCTACAGACAAAGGGTGATTGAAGCTCTCCTTTTCATCAGTGAGTTTATCATAGAGATTCCTTCTCAGTATAGTCTGGAAGATGGTTCCTATGTCGGGCTTGATGAAGTGCAAGATCAATTCCAGAGTGTGGTTCGCAGTTGCAATCCAGTTGGCGGAAGGATAGGTCATATTTCAATGATGTCAGCAAAGTTCGAGAAAGCAGCCAATGAGGTCGAAGATTTCCTTGGGTCTATCGCAGATGCTGAAGATATTCTTGAAAAGCGGTGCTGAAATATACCGAGCCAAATTTTTTCGTTTTTAAATAACAGATTACAACATTCAAGCCAGTGCACCCGTTAAGGTTAGAAGGGTAAACCGAAACGTGCAAGAAGTAAACTTAAGATACAGAAGGGAACTCAACGCCAAGTATGTGCTACCCAATCCAAGGTGGAGTGAGGGGCGACCATATGACGGAGTGATTACAGAAAGTAAAGCTTGAAGGGAAATGCTGAATAACGGAACTACTCAACACCCAGAATGTGCTTGCTCACCCCGAAGGGAAAGTAGCTACCATAGGGCGGAGCTCTACAATTTCCAACTAAGACTGAAAGCATACGTAAAGGAAATGCTGAATACTGAATCTACTCTACACCCAGAATGTGCTTGCTGACCCAAGATGGGAAAGTAGCGACCATAGGGCGGATATGGATTACATACAATATCAAAATGCTGAAAGAGAGAACTTTACAATCTGACTGAGCAAGAATCTAAGACCGACAGTACTACTGCCAGTATACAATTTGAAAGATGATTACTTGCTACCAATTACAAATCAGCCTTTAAGAATATTGCAATAATATTGAAGCATTCAATGATTGCCAAGAATAAGCTTAACTTGCATGAAAGGAACGGATCCAACCTCTTTAAATCTGTGCAATCTTCAATGATGTCTCCGTGAAGCCTTTAAGAGTTCCCAGCACCCATCCAAGAGCACTAGTGCAGATCCCTGTTTGCTGTCATAACAATACTGTATTTTTTCTTCATAAAACAGCAATATATATTCCTTGGAAATTCATAACTCCCTTGAAACTCAAGCAAACAATCTAAAATTGCATGCAAAACACAAGTATAATGAAGGCGCCCAGCTTAGGAACATAAAACAGAGTCAAAGAGCAGCTTATATTGAATGGCACAAATCCCAATGATCTGCAGATGGTACGGCCCAGGTACAGGGGCGATTTTACTTTAAAAATTAAATACACCAATATAAAATCTGCAACTTGCCACACTATGGCGCCTAGGCCAAAGGAAGGGTAATAGCCAATACCCACAAAGAAATATTTTGTCTTTTTTGAAATATGAATGAAATACAGAATCTGCTGTAGCTAAATGCTAAAATCAGGAAACCTCTAACATGCAAGATCATAAACTAACAATACTAATGCAGATTACGATGCAAGGAATACAATGCATTCACAACTAGACTAAATTCATCACTAGTCGTTGTCTTACAAACGAGAAGAGATGCCCAATGGTTAGGAGGTCTTCATCCCTCGAAGTGATCCAGATTCAATCCGGCAGCATAACGGTGTATTTTCCAAGATGATCCAAACTGATGCACAAGCCCTCTTTTTATAAGTTTCGTTTCACTTCACGAAACCCTAAAATCATCTTTTAGGTCAAATTCTCTGATCCCCTCAAGAAGGCGTACTTTCTCCTTCAAAGATTAATAAATGATATTTTAATTAAAAGTCCATCTTGAAAAGTGCGCCCCACATCATCTTGCTTGACTTAGGCAATAATTAAAATAAACATTTAATGAGGGCGCCACCCTCAATGGCCCCTTTTTAAAACATCTTTAAGTCATTACTTCTAAGCCCAAGGTCAACATTAAAATATAATATTTAAATGTGCCTTTAATGAAATAACTTAACTTATCCCTCCGGAGGTGCACTGAAGCCAAAACTGATCCAAACATCTGACCATTGAAACAGGAAGTCAACCGAGCTGAACATCATCTGCCAAACTGCCAAAAATAGAATTTACTAAAAATAGTAAATTCCAAAAAGTACCCAGAATGCCGGAATGATTATACCACTGCGAAGCCCTCTGAAAACCCGAAGGGATCCGCCATTAAAACTGACATCTCCGAACAATGACCTCCTCAAAATTAGGAAACCCTAATTTTAACTTCCGACTAGCCTCCGGGTTTCCAAGGAAAGGCTAACGGTCACCGGAACTAACAGGCTTGAAAAGGGGACATTACAGTGCTTTGCCATTGAGGGTATAGATGCACCGAATTGGGACACAGCTTTCTAACTTCTTAGCCGATGTGATCGAAGCTTTAAAGCAGCTTTCTTCTAGAAGGTTTCTTTTTCGCTTTCTTTCTATTCTTGGAGTGATCCTTATCCATTCTTTGAGAAGAGAAAGAAGATAAAATGTAATAGTTGGTGTTTCCGCTTTTTCTGCTTTCTAGGGTTTTAGATGTTATCTTCTTTCTAGATTTAGTAATAAAGCTTGCTTGTTGAGCAAGCCCTAGATTGTGAAAGCAAGGAGATTTTAGGGTTCCCTACTCTCTCTGCTTCTCTATAAATAAGAGCCTTTGCTCATTAGTTTCTTTAACCGTGCTAGTGAGAACAAAACGCTGAGCCTATTGTGCCTTCTATTTGTTACTCAAGTATTGTTCAATTGTGTTGTGATAGCAAATTGTTGAGCCTCTTTAGCCAACAAGGAGTTAGTGTAATTTCTGTTTCTATTGTGTGAAGAATAAGGTTGCAAGCCTCTTTAGTTGCAAATTCTTGTTCCAGGCATTTTAGAAGTGAGTTTGTTTCAGAGATTTGAGTAATAAAATCACGAGCCTCCTTTGCCTTGATATAAAATCTCAGGTTTCCATTATTTGTGTTCCACTTTTATGATCTTGATTTCAACTTGCATTGAAGTGTGTAGGTGTTTGTTGAAAGATAGTTATTGAAGTATTTTGTCAGAAAATCTACCTTGTCCATTTCTAGTTTCTCTCGCTTTGCTATTACTTGAGAAGCCAAAAACGTCTTTAGTTTAAGTTAGTTGTAGTTGAAGTTCTTTAAATCAGAAAATCTCAGCTGCGGCGTTTGTGTTTAAAAAACCTTGTGCTCTAAGCTGATCAAAAAGATAGGCAACTTAGTTTTAGTTTACTTTCTTTCAAACACCATCAGCAAGAGGGAGCTTCCCCTCCTAATTTGAAGAGCAGTTTATTTGTGCATAGCTGTTCGTTTCAAATACGCATTCCAGAGGTGCAAATTTAAACGCCAACACATATGAAGATTTTTGTGAGAGTTCATGAGCCTTGACTAGCTACCATTGCATGCCATGTCTTTTGAATTTTTAACTGCACTGTTTGATAGAATAGTCATTTGAATTTGAGCCAAGCAGTCAACTGTGAAGCATTAATGATTCCATCATTTAGTGTACATAGATACTGACGTCGATGCCTGATTTGACTCAACAATGAACTCCAACAAATATGTTGCTCTATAATTATGCGAACTAGTTACAAATGATATTCGAAGGCTTTTCTATTTTCGGCATGTCTCTTATGGTTCGCTTTTGGGTAATCTTCACAATGTTATCAAAGTTCAAATGTCCCATCCTTCTGTGCCACAACCAACTCTCATCTTCTTGCCCCATATAAAATTTCTCACTTTTGACTTCATTGAGAATGTATAGATTACCATCTGTTCTATAAGCATCGGCTATCAATTTTGTTACATCCCAAATTGTGAAGTTACTATTTATCGTTACTAGATAGAGTAAATGTGAATGTAATGTGAATTCTGGAGATGAATTAATGATGCTTGTACCTTGTTTTCAATATGAGTGTTATCTCATTTGATGTTCTTTCATTTGATGTTATCTCAATTGATGTTATTCTTGGTGAAATACTGCATAAAGGAGAATAGATGGTTGTTGAATTGTGAATATTCTAACTTTTTATTGTGTATTGTTGTGAACATATGACTGTTGTGAGTTTATGGCAGTGGATGTAGGTATGTGAACCATTCCTCCAAGCGTAGGGGAAGAATCACTCAGGAGAGGAGCTTGGTCAAGTAACTGGTAATGTGAACTATCTGAGCATACACACACATCACTATAGTTTGGGAAGAACCAAGTCAGTTATGTTGGTCTAGATAAGTCATCCTTAGCTAGTGCATTGGCTTTAGGAGTCTTGTTTACTTCTTTACGCTTTGTGAGTGATGTTTATCTTTATATCTATCTTGTTGTATTACGATCATTATGATGGTAACGTGAATGGGTGTAAGTGAATAGGTTGAGTGGGTATATATATACATGTATCCATAAGTATATACATATCGATATAGGCGTATGATCGGCAGATGGATATGCTCATACGGATGTGTCAATATAGTATACCTACACATACGTGTACACTAAGGTATATACAGGTATATACATGCATATATATACACAGGCTACCTATTATGTGTGGATATTAATAATGTTATATTATTATTATTGCCTAACAATTTATATATACATGTATATTTATATATATGTACATATTGGATTATGATATGGTTACTAAATGATATATATATATATATTATATATATTGTGTAAATATATATATATATATAATAAATATATAGTTTAATATTATAAATTTCTTTATTGGATATTAAATTATATTCCACTTTGAGTTTATATTAAAGTCTAAATTATGGAAATCGGGTTTATTAAACCCAGCTGATTATAAATCACCAACCTTGGAATTCGAATGATTTAAAATATTGCCTTTGGAAAAAGGAAAATGCGCCATTTTTCATATAGATGAAATTGAAATATTTCAATTCTAAACTATTGAAAATTTAGAATATAAAATGAAAATTGTGAATGGAAGAAATACGCGCCTGAAACGCACGACCATGACCAAGTTGCAAGATTTGGAATGTAGCCTGTATGTTGTCAAATACACCATGAATGTAGGCTAAGTGGATTTCATTTAAACAATGACCATTTCCTGTGAAATAAATCACCCGCTAGATTGTTGGATTGGTGCCATTTTTGGAGATGCTTGTAGGTGTCGATTCTCCTTTTTTGAACATGTGCAAGTTTGAAATGTTCTTTGTTTTGCTGTCAAGAAAGGGAGGTCGAATCACCTCTTTGGAGCTGTGTATGAGATCACAAACCTGCCACATTTCATGTTGAATTATTCAAAACATAGTTCTGTCATATTACATGCCAGTATAAGTGGAGATTAGCTGGGTTGGGGGCTCTATAAATAGCTGCCCAGTTCATTCTTCCAGACTTGCTTATTACGAATTTTTACTTGACTTCTGGAGAATTTATCTTATGACCTTATTTTTTGAGAATCGTATTCATTTTTGAGAGTTGAGAACAAAAGGGTTACCAATCCATCATTATTAAAATATTCGAGCTTTATCTCTGTTCAGCTGACCAATAACAGACTGAATATTCATTATTAGAGAAGAATAATTCTGAGTGAAGAAAATAGCAACTTGAGAGTTATACTAAGTGAAAAAGGCAGCAGCTAGAGAGGAATTTTCCAGTTGATTATTTGAGTTGAGGTGTTGTGAAGATAGATTGGGTCTTTATCATTTGAAGGAAAACTTAATATCAGGCATGGGACATTCTTCTATTATCAATTTTGTTGTTTTGATTGTTATATCATGATCCTTTGTGTTTACTGTATGTGCATAGGAAGGAAGTTATTTCATAAACTGCATTTCAATAGAGTTATTTGTAATGTCCCCTTCTCGAGCATGATCTTTTTAGTTGACCGTTGGCCTATTCCAAAGACCCGTAGGCTACTCGGAAGGTGAAATTAGGGTTTCCTGTTTCTGAGGTTGTTGTTGCTTGTTATTTGGTAATTGGATTGCAGATTCTTTCTGGGTTTTCAGAGAGCTTCGCAATGGTGTGACTTGCTTTGCGTTTTGAGCACTTTCTAGAATTTACTATTTTTAGTAAATTCTATTTCTGGCAGTGGTCTTGTTGTTTTCGGCACAGTTGGTTCTCTTCTTTAGCCAGTTCAGTTGGTTTGATCATTTTGGCCTTGGGATGCATTTTGGAGAGATAAGTTCAATTATTTTAAATAATGTTATATTTTAATGTTATGTTTTGATGTTGACCCCCCTTGGTCTAAGCTTCATCACTTCAAGTTGTTCTAAAAAGTGGTCTTCAAGGGTGGGCGCCTCATTGAGGTAATTTTATATTTTATAAAGGTCAAAAATGATGCTTGAAGTTTGGACGCCAACTTGAGGAGAAGGTGAAATTTTAATTATTTAAAAAGGTCAAAATAATACTTGCAAACGGGACGGCATCTCTTGGAGGGAAAAAAGGTTTATTTCAAATTTGAAATTAGGGCGCCTCTTCTAGAAGCTTCTGGAGATTCCTTGCTGTGCCTTTATAAGGTGACCTTTTCTCTTCATTTCATTATCTTATGTCTACAGTAATGTTACTCTGCCGGAATGGTACTGGGATCGTTTCGAGGAATGAATGCCTCCTAGCTTTGGCATTGCTTCTTGCTTGAAAGATAGCAACTAGTGGTGAGATAGTTGTAGTTGTGAGAATTTGTAGTGAGGTTTGCATTGTAGCTTGGGTTGTGCTTTGTAGTTCAGTTTATTGCATTTTATATCATTTTTTGGAGTTGCTGATATCAAGGCAGATTTGTAGTTTCACTCATATATTTGAAAATAAAAATATATTCGTTCTGGGTGTTGCATATTTCCTTTTCTCTAGGTTGGGTGCCCCTTTGTGCCAATTTGCAGATTTTATTATGAACTTGAATTTATAAAGAAAATCGCCCTTTCTTGCATGGCCGCCCCTCTTTGGAGTGCATTGGGAAGTGTGTTTAATAATTTCTTAGGTTTGAGTGTGGTTTCTTGTTGGTAGCTTGGTTGCCCTCTTGATAGGAAGCCATGGCATTTGATTTGAGGTCATTTGGATGAGTATTGAGGGATTAGTGAGCAAATTAGTGGTTCCTTGTGTTGCTGATTAAGCATTTCAAGTGCAGGTCTGTCACAAATCAGAATATCAAGATTGATCCTTTGAGTGGAGTTCTTGGACTTATCATACTTGTTAAGCAAGGGAAAGTCTTCTATATTGTTGCAGCATTAAATAGTCCTAATCTTATGATCTTGGCAAGCATTTTCTATCATGTTGTAAGTTGAACAGTAGTACTGTCAGCATTTCTTCTCATCTTTCCTTTCATGCTTGTAATATCCACTGAATAAGTGGAAGAGGCTAGCTTGCCGCTTATTTACATTTGAATTGCATTGTAGTTTGTAGCATCTCCGCCATATGGTAGCTCCATTCCCACCTTGGGTTGGAAATCACATTCTTGGCATCGAGTTTACTTTCAGCATAATAGATGATAGGGATCCTCTGACCATATGCTCGTCATCATCCGGCGCATTCTTGGTTAGAGTTCTTTTATTAGCATTGCATTGAGATCCTCTGAGCATATGCTCACACCTTGCCCAACTCGGGATCCTGGTGTACATCCTTGGTTAGAGTTGAATTCCGCATCATTTTGGTTTAAGTACTAACCCTAACAGATGTGTGTTGCATTGCTTATTGTAATAAAAAATTGAAAAAGATTGGTTCGGTATATTTCATTATTATATGAATTGCATACCTGATTGAACATCTAGAGAGTAGATTGTATGTTGGATAAAAGAGGCATACTTATGTGAATGCATTTATTGTATGATCTTTGTATAAGGAGAGTATGTTTGTATTAGTAGTTATATACTAGGATCAAAATGAGGACAAGAGTCAAGTAAATTCTATCAGGTTAACTGAGATAAGCTTGAGTTACTCCTAAGATAAAGATTTTTAGTATAGGAGGGATAATGAGAATTACTTGTTATGCTGATTCATTTCTAGCAGTTAGTATGTTGTAGGTTAGTTTGGGATGATATGTTATCCAGTGAAGGACCACACCTATGCGTAGTGTAAGATAGCCTTAAGTCAAATTGGCCCTGAGTAGTGTTTATGATAGATGACCTTCATTCGAAGTACTGAATGAGAATACTTTGGCCAAAGTAGTGCAAGGTACATCATCCACTTAGACTGCGTGATGCATGAGACTACATTGTCAGTTCATTGTGACTCCTTTATACTAGTTCGAGATTGTGAAATAACAAGGTTCTAGTTGTGTAGGACACAACACTATGCTCAGTTGGTTAACAGTATCGGTTACCCAACCAATCTCTTCGTTGAAAGGAGGGCCATCTATTGAATAATAGATGTGCGGGGAACCGCATTATAAGTCTGTGGTTAGCGGAAAAGCACCCAAGTGATGCTTCTCCTCCATTGAAGGCTACTGAAGAACCAAGATTTGAAAGGGAAGATTCTAGACTTTCTTACTACTATTTGTTCTAAAGCTCATTGGAGCTATGTTAGTTAAGGTATGTATTCGTGTTTCATGTACTTGTGAAGTTATTATAACGAAATGGAATCTTTATTGTAATTTGAAATGCCATCTTGTTCATATATTATCAATGAAGAAAAGGAATTTTTTTATTACAATGTCATGTTAACATGTTTATTTACTCGTAGGATGTAAATTATGAAATCTAAACTTTACTGAAGGATTGGGTCATTACAAATTTTCAATCTTTCATGATTTGACATCCTCTAGAATGAAACATGAGTGTCAATATGGCAAAAAAACAAGGACAAGCTTCAAATCTAAGGAGTATTCTACGTCAAAGCCTTTGGAACTTGTTCACATTGATTTATGTGGGCCAACAAGGACGGAAAACTTGCTAGGTAAGAGTTATTTTATGTTGTTGATTGATGATTATTCCAAGATGACTTGGGTAGCTTTTATTAAAGAAAAATTTGAAGCAATTGAGAAGTTAAAGGCATTCAAAGCCTTAGTAGAGAATGAAATAGGGTTGAAGATCAAATGTCTTAGATCTGATAGAGGAGGAGAATTTACCTCAAATGAATTTACTAGAATTTTGTTGCTTTCCTTGATTGTCATAAATTGGGTGAGTAATTGAACCAACTGTTGTTGCCCTCTTGTGAAATATTCCGAGCCAAATTTTTTCAACTTTTTCAATTTACCATTTACAAATCAACGCACCCGTTAAGGTTAGCAGATAAACCAAAATGTACTGAAGCAACTCTAACCAAAATGTACACTAGGATCCCGATGTGGGCAAGGTGTGAGCATTGGTCAGAGGATCTAAATCAAATTGCTTATGCAGGAACTCTAACCAAGAATGGTGCCGATGATGGTGAGCATATGGTCAGAGGATCTTCTACTCTACTTGCTGAAAGGGAACTCGACACCAAGTATGTGCTACCCAATCCAGAATGGAGTGAGGGGCGACCATATGGCGGAGTGTTACAAAGTACAATACTCGAAAAGAAATGCCGAAAGCTGAAAATACTCAACACCCAGAATGTGCTTGCTAACCCAGATTGAGAAAGTAGCTACCATAGGGCGGAGATGTAATTATTACAATAACTTCAAATGAAATTGAGCATTACAACCAGATTTGAACAAGACTGAAATTTATTGCTAGTACTACTGTCAGTTTACAAAAATAAGAATCATCCGCCTGCCAATAGCTTAGGAGTTTGAGAGATTAGTATTACATCATAAAGAACTTGTCTTATCTTGGATAGAAGTGCCAAGACCATAACACTCTCAATGATCAAGAGCCTAATTCTGATTTTTGTCACAAATCTGCACTTTATATGAGTAATCAGCAGCCTATGAAATCCCTCAATTGTTTATAACTCTCACATAGATCATAAAGAACTCTCCTTAGCTTAGTTAGGAGTGCCAAACAGTGAACCTTTCAATGATCAAATAACAATTCTGGTTTTCTTTACAAATCTGCAATTTTAAATTAAAAACCAACAACCTATGAATTTACTCATATGCTCATATCTCTCTCATAACTCACCCAAATGATCTCAAATCTGATGCAATAGACCCTCAAAATGATGGCGCCTAACTTGGTAATAAGAAATGGCATCTAAAAGTGGTTATTAATTAGTGACACGAATCCCAAGGCACTCCAGAAAGTACAGCCTTCAAGGAATGACGAATTTGCATTATAAAATCATAAACTTCGTATTAAAATCTGCAAATATTCATGAAGGGGCGCCTCTAACAGGGAAACACAATGAGACAATACCCAGAATGACTCTTTTTGTATTTTTGGACTTATGATTAAAAACAACAATCTGCTACAATGAATGTGCAACTCCAGAAAACCACTAATATGCATAAAACTGATTTACCAATCCTCACAAAGACTAAAATGCAAAAATCTCACAATAAAACATTCAAACTACACTATCTCACCACTAGTCGCTATCTTTCAAGCGAGAAGCAATGCCCAAGCTAGGAGGCCTTCATTCCTCGAAGCAATCCCAAAGCCAATCCGGCAGCATAACATTCCTGTAGATAAAAGATGCTGAAATGAGAACCAAAGGCTTCCTTTTATAATTTGCCGTTGACCTTCTCGAAACCCTAATCTTCTTTTCAGAGTCAAACCCTAATTCTTCAAAAGATGGCGTCCCTTTCTTCAAAGTTGTAATTTTGACTTTTAATTATAATTTTATTCCTTCCTTGAAGTTGGCGTCCAACTTATGCTTGGAATAAATCTTTAAATAAAGATATAATTAATTCTTTAAATGAGGCGCCCACCATAAAGAACATCTTTTAAAACAACTTAAAGTGAAGTTGCTAGGCCAAGGGGGTCAATGTTAAAATATAACATTAAACATGACTTAATTAAAAATAATCCAACTTATCTCTCCAGTTATGCCCCAAAGCCCAAAATTGAGTAATCCAGCTGAGTCTACTGAAGAGGAAGGTCAACTGTGCCGAGACCAATATGACCACTGCCAGAAATAGAATTTACTAAAAATAGTAAATTCCAAAAATTGCTCAGAATGCCAAGAGAAACATATCACTGCGAAGATCTCTGAAAACCTAGAAAGAATCCTCCATTGAATCAACCAACCTCAAGCAAGAACATCCTTTGAAACAAGAAACCCTAATTTTACCTTCCGAGTAGCCTACGGGTCTCCGGAATAGGCCAACGGTCACTGAAAGGTGCAATGCTAAAAATGGGGACATTACATCTTGCAAGGTCATTTAAAATCTGCATAGTGCTATGTTCTGGTGGTTCATTCCTGTACCCTATATTTTCCTCTTCCAAATCAGAAGTTACTACAACTCTATTTCTCCTCTATGTGATGAATTCTCTATCTTCCAGATTCATTAAAAGATATGCAAACTATTGAAAATCTCAATTCTGTCCAAAAATTTCTGCTATCAAAATAATGCACCCAAATGCACTAGCTGGCAAGATTAGTAGCTCTGATACCGCTGAAATGTCCCTAGTTCATTTTATATGCGAAAATTTTCTAGTTTCATCAACTCAATAGCACAGACATTTCGTCAAACAATTGCCATAATGCAGTTCAAAACATGTTCTTATACAAATGATGTAGCTCAATAGTGGTTTCAACAGGTAACAAACCCCATGTACTCCTTTGTTGGGTGCAACTTCCCTTGTTTGACTTATGCTGACCTTAAATACTCCTCCACGTTAGCGTCATAGCCTTCCCAAAATGCACAACGACTTCTATTATGTGTTGTGATTCATAAATAAGAGGTACAACGCTAGTGGGAAGTACAATGCTGGAA
This sequence comes from Sequoia sempervirens, assembly GCA_007258455.2. NCBI lineage: Eukaryota > Viridiplantae > Streptophyta > Pinopsida > Cupressales > Cupressaceae > Sequoia > Sequoia sempervirens. The sequence goes on along the minus strand of VDFB02370733.1, from coordinate 20,686 downwards.
AGGAAATAAGGTGGCTGGTTGGAAATTAATACCAATGTGCTATGACTCCAATATGAGGTGCAGTACTCAAGGGAAATAGTGGCTGGTCCACTATAGTCACACTGTTCAATAAATAAATTGGCTTTGGACTGAACTTTAGAATTGTATGGTTGGGTAGAAGTGAAATAATATTGAATTTAAGTTCCCATCATTGCTGAAGCTTTTTCCTTAGAAATTTGTCTCTAAAAGAGATTTCACAAACTCCACGTGTAGATCACTGTGAGAAATTCACACAATCTCTCCAACAACTGGCTAGGGCAGATTAGTCACACTATTGAAATCAATCACCTTTAGGGTTTCTGTCCTAGGGTTCCAAACACCGAAAAGCTCTTCAAAATCACTAAATAGAATAATATTCAAGCATAACCCAAAGAAATTCCTTTTTTCCTTTTGTATACAAATCCCCTCAACTTTTCAAATTTCTACTTTTAATATTTTAACTTAAGCTCTGAGAATAAAGTGACTTAATTACCTTTTATTGAATAATGCACGAAAGTTGCTTTAATTACTTTATTAATTTAATTAAATAACATTATCCTTATAATATATTGGGACGGATAATATTAATTAATTAAATTAAAATGTTCCCTTTTTTCTCTTCATAATTAGCCCATGGGAATAATTAGGCATATTAACCTCCCTCTGGCTCACACCTCGAAAGGGGACATTACAACATAAGTGGTTCATTCTGCTTACCCCACTGCATAAGTGGCTATTGTACTTACCCCACTAAACAAGTGGTCTACTGACACTCGCTCACATCTGAGAAGTGGAAGAGGTTGTTTACGTTTCAGTATTATATTAGCTTTCACACTACAAAGTGGATGTGCTCAGCTTACCTCACTAAACAAGTGGTTATCATTTTTCAGTAGTTTACTTTCTAATGTACTCACATTGTATGCTCTCACCTCACCCACATCGGGAACTTGGTGATCAAAAAGTGGAAGGAAGTTGTTTAGCTTTACTTTTTGTTTTTGAGCTAATGAGTTTAAATTTCAAAAAAATAAAATTAAAGGGTGTTTTTTACACAAGATTTTCAATTTTTTTTAAGGGTGATTATTACAGGAATAGCACAGTATATTCTCAACCATAGTCTATTCTCAACACTTCCAATATTGTGCTAGACAGGCACATACAAAATATGTTGTAGTACTATATGGGCTTAGTGATTGGTTGGGTGCAACATTCTCAGCTTTCAGTGTGCAATCAGATGGAGTTTCTTGGTTGCTTGGTTTGAAGTATTATTCACATATTAGCATACATTGGTTAAACACTCCAAAATCTTTGTTTTTTGGCTTTGTCTGCATTGTTTTTTGCCTCTTAAAAATTCATAAAAATGACATGTGCCATGAAGGTCTATGTGGTTTTGAAGGTCTTACTCTGGGCTGCCCCCAAATCCCATGAAGGCTACTACCCCTCGACCCTATTGGGAACATTGCCCCCAAACCCCCACAAGGGGCACTGCCCTTGACTACATTGGGGGCATTGCCCCCAAACCCCCACCAAACTCGTTTGATTTTCCAAGTACTCTCCAAGTCTGAGTTTGAAAAGTACAATTCCAAGGTTGTCTACAAGTCCTTGTCTACAATATCGTCATTAGTTTGGAAAGTCTTCCTTAATGTTACTTGAGCTTTACTTGTCATTTGGAAGATGACTTTTTTCTTTTGGGGGAGATGATATAGTTAATGTACAATGGTTATTATTATGTTCCAATAAAATAGGTTATCCGGCTATGTATTAATTGTTTGTTGGCTTCGGGTTTTTATAAGTGTCATGTGGTCGACTATTGTGTTCCTATTGGCAACTATCAAGTTCTTTAAATAGATTGTGTATCAACAAGGAAAGTGTATGATCTAGTTGGATCGACTTTGATCCTTGGTTGACCATCTATGGTCTTCTTCTATAATAAATTTATGTGCAAATAAAGATATATTTTACTCCTGTATCTTGGTATGCATTATCATCTCTATTATTAATTCATGTATTTATTTTGTAAGATAGAGTAATAAACAATTGTCAAAATCCTAAATAAATTGTTTACTTTTGAGAATAAAGTTTAAATCACTTTACACCTAAATGCCTCAAGATGTATTTATCCATGTATGTTGAATGTTTACAAATGAATTGGATAAAAGAACTATTTGATTGTTTAATTGCCTCAACAATCTAATATTGCTGTAGTTCTTTTGGTGCATGTGAATGAATTTCTTACTCATATGCTTTGGAGGTGAGATGCACAAAATTGTGAATGTCGAACATGTTATAATTTGATAAGAGTTTTAATACAATAAAACAGAGGATTTATATACTATAATGCTTGAAACACAACACATCACACCACTTATTTAAATCTTGGAAGTGTTTATATTCAAAAGATTATGTCCTATAACTTAGGACACATTTTAATCTAATCTTGATATTCCCTCAACCAAGAAACTGTTTTATATTGGCTATTGCAATGACCAAACCACCCAACCTACATATGTAACTCAACTTCCTAGGATAGATTCCAATAACAAAACTAATAAAAATAGGTTTAAAAAATTAAACCTGTTTACTAACTGTATGTGTGTGAGAACTCAAACCCAAACACAATACATGGTTTTTATAAAGGAGTTGCAAAGTGAGTTATCTTTGTGTCATTCCATTTCTTGCCTAAACTAGCATTTAATAACCCTCACTGCCTGCAATACTTATTTCCCTCATACAAAATTGTTCCTTCATTGCATACGCAAGTAAAGTTCACAAGAAGGCAATAAAAAGGCGTGTTTGAATAGAAATTAGTATTTACTGATGCCAGAAACGATGATCACAATGTCCACAACATAAATTAGATGGTGGCATAGTTAGTACACAATTTTATTGTTTTAAAATGAAAGATCAAATTAATGCTGGAAATTTCAACTTACATTGTATAATCCAGATTTCAGACTTAAAATTTAATCATACAGAAAAATTAAGAATTTAGGTAATTGCCTGTGACTGCTTCCCCTTCGAATCTACTTATCCTCTGCTGTCGTACTCCCTCTTTCACCAATGGGCTGCTGTACCAGTATTTGTAGTTCCTTCTGCCAGCCCATTTCCACTTCCCCTCTCTAAAGCCCCCTTCTGCAGTCTCATCCTCGCCACAATACTCCAATTGAATATCATCAGAATGATCTAGAAAATAGAACCCATTATCAAGTGTTAAGGGTTTGTTACCTCATGCGAACATGTGGGAGAAGACTTATTTAATGCACAGTAACTAGTGCAAAAAAGTGGAAAAGACTTGGTCAATGAAAGATAACTAGTGATAAAATGTATTAAGAGGTGTGATCTCATGCCATACAAAATCCCCACAAGTGCAGTTCACTACAAATTTCTCTCATTAATTCCCATGCCTTCAAATTCTGTTATGCTCATAATGATAACCAACCTTCCCCACATTCCAAGATATTAATTTAAAATCCATTTAGTATTACTACTAAATTATTATTTTCTAGAGTAATAGGTGGATCGTGACAGAGAAAAAGTGAACAACCACAATTTTGCAGAAAAAATGATGCAAGTTTCAGGAAAAAACCCTATCCATGACCTTTGATCTTTCTGAGCATGATTTTCACAAGAAAAACCTCGCTTTTTTACACAAAATGGCATGATTTTTCATTAAAAAATCTTTGATCATTACTATCTAAAAATGATGTGTTTTTTAATATTGTTGGGCATGATTTCTAAAAAAATCTTGTTTGATTTTGTACGAATATTTTTGTCTCTTTACTATGCTACATTGGCCATTCCTCAATCTGTCTTTGCTAGCAACAGTCCCTAGGTCTTCACATTGTCACAAATTCCATGGCTCTAGCTTTCTTTGATACCATATTATGAAAGGTCGGCACATAAAGATTACCAAGATATTCATTGATCAAATAAGAAGTGAAAGCTGGCTTGTACATATTTACAATAAAAGGTGACAAGCCAATTTATATGTGGGATGAAAAGAATAAACTAATAAATCATAAATAATATCCTAAAGCTGGAACAACTTTATTAAAGCCTATGACTAAATTCTAATTGACCATTACTAAATTATAATCTTTTAACATTTTCAACTATGAGAAGAATATTAGGCAATTATTTTAGCGTATTCTAGTTGGAACTATTTTATTGTTGTTTGTAATTTGAGTGATTTCGTAGTTTCTGTTTTGATCTACCTATGATCAATTGTGGCATCTAGTGTGACATACTTCAATAACTGTACAGTTGAAATATGCAGTCTTCTAATATTATATTCCTCTTATTTTGCAATTTCACACTCTTAATAGGTGAGGTTAAAACTGAAGCCTGTCAAATATTATCTGTTATGATTCATCAAGGAATGAGAATTATCACTAAAAGGATGTCTGCATCAAGATTAATTAAATAATACAAACCTAGATGCTCCTAAATTATGGTACCCTATGAAGACACTGTAAATACCAAGGATCTAAGTCGATTTTTCAATGGACAAGGACCTGTAAATGATAATATATACACCTTAACAAACTAGATATCTACAAACTCTATTGTCAATACATTATGCTTTTTTCTGTAAATATTAGTCCTCATATTACAAACTTTTTGTGAAGGGATTAGTCCTCATAATTTTGTTTTGGATACACTGCATTTCAACTTCAAATATATTTTTTCCTTTGATGTGTAGGTATTATTTGTGTGGGAGGAGATGGAATTGTCAATGAGGTGAGCAAAACATTTAATTGCATAATGATAAGAATGTATTCTGCATCGTTTTATATTTCCTATTTTAATGTCAACAGAGCCATTTCATTTTTTCATTCAGGTCTTAAACGGTCTGAAGAACCAAACAAATGAGAAATATCGAGCTATGCCAATTGGCATTATTCCTGCAGGATCTGACAATTCACTGATATGGACTGTATTTGGTATTAAGGATCCTGTTACTGCAGCTTTAGCAATTATCAAGGTACATTTGTTAAAATATTTTATCTGATTTGTAGGTTTCTATTTGACATTAGGAACAAAATCTTTTCTCTTAATAATGATGCAATGCTACTTGAACAAATTGATGGATGCATGTCCACGTGTGAAATAAAGATAGTTGACATTTATGAAGACAGAAAATCCAGAGCAAAGCAAGATAGAATGAACACAGATCATATTGTAATGAAACCTAGCTGGGATTAGAGAAAATATCTGACAATTTGAACTTCCCTATCAGGGATCTAGTGGATCTACAATGAAATATTGGGGACAGGGAAAAGTAGCAAAATGGTTGACTCCTTGGATAGGGAAAACTAGAAAGTCATGCAAATGATCAGCATTCTCATATTTTAAGTTTGAAGTGGGAGTTAGACAGTACTTGACAAAAGCTAAAGAATGTTAAGGAAAAGCCCATAGAAGTTGAGTCCTGAGTTCAGTTAATATTACTAACCAATATTAACAAGGGAGAAACTTGAGAGAGACAGGTAGAGAGAAGGTTTGTGTCTGCTAGTTTTTGTCATCTGTCATCCTCAGCTATTCAATTATAGTTGGGTTGTAATGTGTGTTCACTTTGTTTTGTTCAAAGTTATGGCTTAATGAATTGCATAAATGTAGAAATTTGGTTTGTGTTGGTAGGATCAACAAAGAAGAAACGAGTATGCAAGAGCAATGAGACACACTGCACAATGTGTGTGGGCCAGATTATTCATTTAATATAAATGGGGGTTATAAATTGTTGTGCCTATACAAAATTTTTAGTCTACTTTACATCCACCTTCATTATTGCCACGGGGAAATTAGATTAGTCAATTGGCATTGACAAAAAATCATGAGCTTCCTAGATGATCAAGGTAGAATTTTCTAAACTTTTATAGTGATGGCAAGTTGCATCCCGATGAGCATATTTCAACCTTCACCACCACATGCAGAATTTTGAGTTTTGCAAATGAAGATGTCATAGTTTGTTTGTTTGTGGAAACCTTACAAGGTGCAACAAATTGATTGGTTTCACCACCTTGCTGCTGGTTCAATTATGAGTTGGGAGTCAATGAGTGAGATGTTTCTTGCACAGATCAAACTTGTTGAAGATAGTCATATCTTGTTTGCGAAACTCTCAAATGCTAAGAAAAATAAAAGTGAACCGATGAGGGAGTTCATTGTAAGATTCAATCATTTGATTAGCTGGATTGTTGACACTCTAATTTTTTTTTTCTAAGATTCTTCTAAGTTGTTTCATCAACACTTCATCTTCAAAATTGCTTTCTTTCTCAAGCAAGGAAAAGTTACTGGATTGAGGGATCCTCAAGAACATGCCATGGAGTTGGAGGATCATATGATCACTTTAGGAAAAATATAGAAATATTCACTTAGGCCACTAGCTCCTTTGAACATTTAATCACTTCAGCAATATCCACTTTGTCTAAACAAAAATGATTCTTTTGTCAATTATACCAGTGATAGCTCTAATTTACCTATTTCTCTAATAAGGCTGGTGGTAGAAGTTTATTTTCTTTCACACACATACTGGTTGTTCCATGCAACAAATGAACATGATGTAGGAAGTTGGCTTGAGATGCAAAGATTCACACGATTATTGATAGCTTCAAATGAAAGCCAAAGATTTTCTGATGGTCTTGAACATTGTAATGTCCCCTTCTCACCAGTGATCAACTCAGTTACTCTTCAGCCTATTCCGGAGGCCCGTAGGCTCATTGAGGTAAAAATAGGGTTTCCCTGCTTGGAGGTTTGAGGCATTTTTCTGGGTGTTTACTATTTATAGTAAATACTATTTTTAGCAGTGGTCCTTTTGGTAGTGCTTCAGTGTGTTCTTTTTTAGTTGGAGCAATTAAATGAGTTCAAGTTTTGGTTTCTGAAAACTTTATATTGGTGAATTTCGTAAATAAAGGCATTAATGTTATAATTTACAGTTGACCCCTTGGCCTAGGGAAATAACTTTAAGTTGTTCTTAAAAGGTGGACTTGAAGGGGGACGCCTTCATAAGAACTAAATATTAATAAAGTTTTTAATGCCTTGAGGAAAAGTGGATGCCATTTTAATGAGGAGTTAATATTTTTTAAAAGTTTAATGTTACTTGAAGTGGAACGCCATCTTGAGTAATTAAAAGATATTTGGAATTTGAAGAGTCCTTTGTGTCTTTTGGCGTGCCTTGGAAGGAATTCGAAGAGACATCTCCTTTTCTATAAAATGAAAGCTTTGCACCAGCTTTGATCATCCATGAAACTTTGCTATTGTTATGCTGTCGGAATGATAACTGAATTATTGCTTCAAGGAAAGCTTACCTCCTAGCCTCTTGTCCAATTTCGTGTTTGAAAGATAACACCTAGTTGGCTATTTTGCTGCTTCTCAATATCAGACTAGCAGATTGAGCTCATATGTTGATGAATTTTGGAGTTTTTGTCAATTTTGGTTTTGCTGGTTCATCTACAGTTGAAGGTGGTTTTTGCATACAGCTTTTGAAGTGAATTTATTTTGCTTGTGGGTATTTTTCCAATCCATTCCTACACTCAAGGCGACCATCTTTGGAGATTATCAGATTTTAATTTTGATTTTGTGATTTTTGCTTGCTAAATCGCCCTTCTCAAGGGCCGTACCATTCTTGGGTGCTTTGGAATTTGTGCAAGAATTATATATGGAGTTTTGATGTTGTTTTTGTGATCAAAATATGGGTGCCTACCTCCTAGAAGGCCTCTACAAAAGACATCACTCGATTCCGAGGTATTTTGAATGAGTTATGAATATTTTAGTGGGTTGACAGTTGTTGGTTCTTCATTCCAGTTTGCTGATTTTTCTTATCAGACATTAGAAGTTCAGATTTTTGATTCATTATCAGCAATTAGAGAGATAATTATTTGTATGGGATCATCCAATACTCATGTGCTTTGAAGCTATTGTAATTTACATGTAATTTGCAGCTCACTTTCTTATTTGTAAGACTGTAAACAGTAGTACTGTTCCAGTCCCTATTGGCTGCAATTATTTCTCATTTCTCACATTAAGTACCCTTGGATGGTTTACCGCCAGTGTGGATAATTGAATTTTGTATCTCTCTTGTACCCACTATCAAGTGGTGAATCCCCACTCTTAAGTGGATGCCTGCCGTAGTGGAAGAATTCTTATTTCAGTTTTTATTTATTACTCCGTCATATGTTAGCACCTCGCCCTCACTGGGATCTTGAGTGCACATTCTTGACATTGAGTTTTGCTATTAGTTAGTTGCATTCTACTTTGTGTTAAGTTGAATCCTAGGGATCCTTTGACCATATGCCTGCCCCTCTTCCTTAAATGGTTTTAGGGCACATTCTTGGTTAGAGTTGCTTTGATAGTGTTTTCAAATTTAGCGCTAACGCTAATCAAGTTGGCCAAGTGTTGGTTGTGTTGTGTAAATTCCGAAAAAAAAAAAAATTGTTAGCATATTTCAAACATATTTTAGACAAATTGGAATCCAATGGTAGCTCTATATGGGATATACCCAATACAAAGTTGAAAAGGTAACAAATAATTTTCATAATCATACATTGAATGATGCCATGTGTTTGCATAATTAGGAACTATAGATGGAATAAGAGAATATATTGGTAGTAGAAACCTTGCCCACTTTGCTCAAGCTCTTTGAGGTTGAAGGACTGTTGATAGAAGACCCTGATGTTACACATGTATTGCATATATTCTCTAAGGATGATGAAGTTATACAAACATTTCAAGAGAAAAATTGTGAATGAGAAGTAAAATACATTAGAGAAGATGAATCCTATAGCTTTTCTTCTTCACTCGAAGGGTTGTTGGAGAATCTATAGTAGATTAATCAAAGTAGATAGATATTTTTATTTTCAAGGGTTTTCTTAGCTTCAAATTCAACTGTTTCCATAAATACTAGTAATGAAAAACATTAGTTAATAATCGATGAAGAGACAAACAATTTGTTACTAAGGGTTGGTATTTTTGTTCAAGACATCAAAGAAGCATAAGGGTTAGATCAAGAAAACAAATCCTATAAAATCTTTTTGGGTAAATTTGAGGAGGCAAATGAATTTTTTCTTCCAATGAACCAAAAATAGTGTCATGTCCCCGAAATAGAACATAGAAACAACCAAATATTGAGATGCAAATATATATATATATTGGTTATTAGCAAATTTATTACAATATTATGATTATAAATTTAATCACCATTAACCATTATTCTCATCAAAGAATAACACATATTATAATACGTATCATATATATGATATAATACAAATATTAAATCATAAATATAATAACTAAACAAACAAACATAAAATATAAAATATAATAAATAAATAACAAATAAAATAAACGATATAAAATAATAAATATTTAAATAGGATATACTAACAGCAATCTTAAAGGCTTGTATTCCTATACTAATCATCCCTAAATGCAGCGATTCCTAACCATCTCCCCTAAGCCAGCAATCCCTAGCAAGAAGATATCATGGTTATTAATAAACATAAAGTAGAACGGTCCCACTTATTAAGGAAACAAACAATGAACAAAAGGTGAGGAAACGATACAATGACCTACCCCTTTGTGTGATGCGATTCATATCAAAGGGACGTGACCCTTGAAAGAAGAGCTACAGGTGAACAGCGATGTCTCTTGGCAGATCGGGTATTAAAGAGAAGACAATTTCAAACAATCAGGGGGGGTAAAACAAATCATATAATTAAATCTGAGTATTTCTGGACTGGTAAAACTTATACAGAGCCGATCAGCTTCTCTAGGGATAAATACATAAATCAATACAATCTGAAGCAGCATCATCAAGGGAAACATACTCTAATCGATAGAGAAGCATAAAAGGAAATAATATGGTAAAGCATTTAAGAACAGCAGCAGAGTAATATGATCTATGATTGTTGTGCATTGGAATATAGAGCCATTTAATAGGTCTATATTATTTAATAGGCATACAAGTATATGTGCATGAATATGGATAAATTTAATAAGGAATCATATGAAATGAATAAAAGAATATATATGAATACTAATATAAGGAAAGAATAATAATTGAATAAGTAATAATATATGAATAATGAATAATGAATACTAATATAATTGAATAATGAATAATATATGAATACTAATTGATATAAGTAAGGAATATATATATATATATATATATATATAAAATAATGATGCTTGCCACAATTATTGAGTCTTATAAGTAATTACGATTTTAATATAAAAGTGAATAGATTAATATTTATTTATATATGTTTTTATCGTATAAAGGTAAGGTTGAAGGAAGACGATTAAGGAATAAGGAGACACAGCAGTTCAGGTGATGTACTCACTTAGTAATAATATTTAGCATATTTTGGGATATAAGAAATTGACATAGCTAATTTAATGATTGGTGTAATGCTTTCTTAGTGTTATCATGATGAAATGATACTAATGTGGATTTAAAGAATCAAATGATAAATGAAAATGTATATAATTGTTGCTAGACTCATTAACTGCATTATAATGGGCCTCTTTGGATACACTATTAGGGGAAAACACTTAGGATAATAATTTAAGGAATCCACTCATAGGACTGATGCTGAATCTTATATTCGATAAACTGCATTATCATGATTAGAAAATAAGATCACAAGAATGGACATGAATATATTAATTGGCTACACCTACTTGTGCATAGTTGATACATTTCCTTAAATACATCTCATTTGGTTATATGCTCATGCTTATACTCATAATGCATAATGAATATAGATGAAACTATAATAAGTGCATTTTCATTTGATTGTGTAAAGATTGTCTGCTATGTGCTTGTAAACCTATTAGGATAGGCGAAACATGGGTGAAGTGGATTGCCTAAAAACCCCACTTTCAGCCCCTTAGGCCCTAGACAAGGGATTGGGCTTTGCAGCCCCTTAGGCCCTTAACAAGGGATTGGGCTTTGCAGCCCCTTAGGCCCTTGACTAGGGATTGGGTTATAGAAAGATGGGGGTCCCACCTAGGTCTATGCCCCTTAGGCCCAAAATACGGGATTGGGCAAGAGAAGGTGGTAGGCCTTAGGCCACTTGGACTCTATGTTTCTGTAATGTCCCCATTTATGGAGAAAGTTATAGATGAAGATTTCAGTTCAAGTGGGTTGAGGAGTGACTCATTCAAAGAGTCAACAGTTCAAGAGGAGCATGATGATCTCTTTCCTATTGATCATTGCAATCAAACCTTTCACATTTGGGATCCGGTCGCAATGTTTCCAAGGTATGACAAAGAACTGGAGTGGGATAAATTCCCCTTTGATCCTGATGAAGTTCAAAAATCAGTTTACAATGCAAGTAATGAAGTGATCTTTGGAGGAGAAGTTGCAGCAATGGCTAATGAGAATGTGATTTCTTATGTTGAAGAGAATAATGTTTTAAAATCAACAAATGGTTTGGATGCCTTTCAGAATTATGCACAAGAAGAGTATGAGAACTTGAAAGGTCAAGATAGAGGTACTAATTTGTTTGAAGAAGTTGTTGACAAGCCTTCAATTCAGGAGTTATGCAGTGATAAGATTAGAAAGGAGGCTGATTTTGAGAATCAAATCAAAGAAAATAAATCAGAAAAGTTGATGTTTGATGAGCAAAGCTTCTTTGCTGATTATGATCATGGGCCTAAAGAGCTGCAAGTTTTGAAGGATAACTTAATGGTTTCAGAAGAGAAAATTGTTAAAGCATTATCAAGATTTGATAGCACACACAATTTTGTTGAAGAACTCTACTGGAAGTTTCAGTTTGAAGAGAGACAGAATGGAGTTAAAGGAGTCACTCTTTCCAAGTTGCAAACTATCAAAGAAGCATTGGAATCATTAAAGATAGATTATTTGCATTTGCTCTCAGATAGAGATAATGCCATTAAGTTTGCAGAAGAGACCTATGATGCCTACCAAGAGAAGGAGAAAGAGGTTGATTGTCTTTACCTTGATCTTACCTTAGCTCATCACTCTTTTTGCAAAATAGAAAATCAATCATCTATGGCAGCCACACTTATGGAACAAGAAGCTAATACAAGGCTAATGGAGATCAAGCAAATAGTTGAAGGAATAAATGAACTCCATAATGTTGAAACAATGCAAAATGCCAAAGAGATTCAATATGTTGATAGTGATTGTAAGGTAAATCAAGAGTGTGAACTCTTGAGTTGGGAAGAGAATTTGCCTCAAGAAGGGATAGCTTGCAGCCATGAGCTAGATGTGATGACTGGTAATGTGTGTGATATTCATCACGCTACATTCTATGGATCAGCAACTAATGATGGGCATCTTCAAGTTGAAGAAGATGTGCATGAATTTTATGAAGACACCAACGAAAGGGATGAAGGAAATATTGTTTCTATGATTGTGTACAACAATCCACCATCTTCACATGATTTGTTAAATTATGAGTTGATTGACAATTTCTATGTGGATGGCATTGGTAAGAAGTTTTATGTTTTTGACATGCATAATTTTATAGTCAAGCATAAGATAATGTTGGTGGATCCATTCTATATGTCAAGCAACACTCTCTTGGGATGGATAGTAAATGAGCATTTAATGGTGTTCAAACTTGAACTGGCTGGTTTTCACTCAGCATTAACCAATGGAAGAGTACCACCTATCTTAAAATGGTTGATGAGGTCAGGTCTTGGAGAGATGCATCAAATTGTGGGAGAACTTTCAGACTTGCCCCTTTGGTTTCTAGATTGTGCATTGTTGATGAGTGATTATTCTAAAATGCTGGTCATGAAAGGTTCAAACTTTGCATTGATGGTTGCAGCTGACTACATGGATTTGTGTGCTCGAGACTTTCACTATGGCTCTTGGAGATATGTTGGGAATTCTTCCCAATGTGTTGGAGATTATTTGCGGTTGGGAATTCACGCTTGGAATTCTCAACATGGCTTGATGGAGATTGTTGCAAGTAGAAAAAAGGATATTTGGAGAAATAAGGATTCAATTCTTAGAATCTTTGATGCGGCCCCCATCTTTACCAACCATTTGATGGTTCTTTCTGCTCATCAACTGGTGAATTGGAGAGATATTTCGAACAAAGGAAGGTTTAATGTTGGGTTGGAGTTTCTTGAGAGGATGTTTCCAGCCTTGAGCCTGAGCAGTTGTGCTATTATGGACACTGATTTTCAGTGTTGCAGCAATTGTTCAATTCTTTGCACACTGATTTTCCTAAAATCAGACTTTAAGTGGTTCATTTCAAATTTCATGGGCAGCTGGTACACTCATTTTTTCTTTTCACAATCTTTTATCAATGATGATTTTTGGCTTCAAAAGTGGGTAATGGTGTTTCATAGTGATTCAGATCAGTATTGGATGGTGTTCAAGTTATGTTCTAGTGGCTTTCTTTGTACAATCTCTTGCACTAGTGTTTGGGGCAGCGAACCTTTGCTTGATTTGGTTCAACTTTTTGAGACTTTGAGGGAGAGATTGGTGGAAGTTTTCAGAGTTTTTCTTGAATATGTCAGAATTACTCAGAGGAGGCATTATACATCCTTAAGGAGCTTTGAGGATGCAGTTGCTATGACTTTGCAAAGAGCTGTTTTTTCCTTTGCAAACAGCTATGATGGAATCACATTTGCTGTTGTGATTTGGTTTGATGCTTTGAGGAGTGATGTTGATGAGAATATTTTTGAGTTGTTTAGATTATTCTTCTTTGTTCTCAGAATGGTGATTGACATTGACATTGCAGATGTTAATTCCTCAGAGTTTATTGAGCATGAGACGCTGCTAGATTTTGATTCAATTCCTTCTATGTTGTTCGACTTGAATTTCAGGCATGTTATCACTTTGAGGTTGCAGGGATGGTTAGTGCAGTTATGGTGCAATGATTTCATTTGTATGATCAGAGTAGAGCAGCATCAGCATGGTGGGGTTTTTCAGAGATGGACATGGGACCCCGGGATCCTATATGTTTGGTGGGATCAGTTTGGAGTGTTGTGGCATTGCTTGAGGACAAGCAATTTTGGGAAGGGCGGACTGTAATGTCCCCATTTTGGCCATACACTCTTTCTTTGATTTAGCCTATTTTCGGAAATCCGTAGGCTAAGCTGAAGTAGAAAACTAGGGTTTCCTCTTTCAGATACTGCTCGTTGGCATTCAAGATGTTGTGCAGACTTACTATTTATAGCAGTTTGCTATTTTTAGCAAGTCTATCTTTTGGCAGTATCTATCTAGCAGCAATTCAATCCTTTGCGTTCAGTGTTCAGTTTGGCTTTCTGATGATTTTGAAGTTAACTTACTATTTTTGGCATTTGCTATTTTTAGTAAGTTCATTTTTGGCAGAAGCATCATCATCAACTTGGTTCAGTTTGGCATTTGTCAGTTTGCTATTTTTAACAATTCATCAGTTGCAGCTTGGGCATTGTATTTGGTTATCTCCTTGGACTGAGTTTCGACTTAGTCAATTTTCATGTTGAAGTTCACCTTCGCTTGATGACTTCAAGTTGTTTTAAAGAAGGGGACATAAAGGGGTCAAGTGAGCATTTAATTATTTAATAAATGCTTTATTGTTGCAATATGAAATGGATGCCTAAAAGGAAGTTGAATGATATTTTAATATTTCAAAAAGTGAAATGCTTAAAGTGGCGTCCCTTTTGGAAGTTGAAGTGATTCAACTTCTTGGAATTTGAAGAGTCTCTTGTTGCTTCATTTTCCAATTGAAACTTATATATTGCTGCTGTTTGAAGAGCTAAGGATCCATGAATTTATGCTAATGTTATATGTCAAAATGACAACTTGGTTTTTACTTCGAGGGATGCTTACCTCCTAGTTTCAATCCAATTTCGTGTTTGAAATACAACACCTAGTTGGTTTTCATTGCTGCTTCTCATCCAGACTAGCAGATTGAGCTCAACAGTTGAAGTTTTTAATGATATTTCCAGTTTTGAAGTTGCTGATGCAGTCACAGCTGAAAGTCGAATTTGTATACAGCTTTGTGAGTAATTTTTATTTTGTTCTGGGCATTCGAGAATCTGATTTCTATGCTTTGGGCAACCCCTTCCACAAGTTTCCAGATTTTTATTTTGAGTTGCTGATTTTTAATGACAAAATCGCCCCTCAAGGAGGGCCGTACCATTCTTGAAAGCATTGGAATTCGTGCTTGAATTATATGCTGAGTTTTGGTGCTGTTTTGTGATCTGTTTTTGGGCGCCTACCTCCTAGAAGGCTTCTGCAAAAGACATCACTCAATTCGGAGGTAATTTGGTGAAGTTATGAGCATTTAATTGGTTTCACAGTTGCTGGTTATTCATTTCCAGAATTGTTATTTTACATCAGACTTGTTTAAGTTTGAATCTCCAGTCCTTTCTTCATCATTTATTGTTGATGTCTAACATGGAATCATCCAGTATCATGGTACATTGAATCTATTGTAATTTTCATGTAATTTGCAGCTCTTTTTCCATATTGTAAGACTATAAACAGTAGTACTGTTCCAGTCCTTTATTGCTGCAATTCTTTCTTTAATTTCACATTAGTACCCCTGGATGGTTTACCGCCAGTGTGGATAATTGGATTTGTATTACTCTTGTACCCACTCTCAAGTGGTGAATCCCCACTCATAAGTGGATGCCTGCCGCAGCAGACGAAGTGTTTTAATTGTAGTCTTTTCCCCCCACTGTTTGGTGGTAGCGTGGAAATTCTCTTATGGTTGGTTATCCGCCTATTAGTTTTCAGTTTTCAATCAATCACTCCGTCATATGTTAGCACCTCGCCCTCAGTGGGATCTTGAGTGCACATTCTTGACGTTGAGTTTGTTCCATTTTCAAGTATTGTTCATTAGTTGCTCCGCCATATGACAACACCTTTCCTTCATTGGGATTGAGTGTGCATTCTTGGCGTTGAGTTTCTTTTAAGCTTGGTTTTTAATTTGATGCTAACGGTAATCCAGTTGGCTAGTGCTAGTTTATGTTGTGTAATTCTATCGAAAAAATTGGTTAGCATATTTCAGTTTCCTTTCCCCTGATAGGATGAGTATCTTCCAAGGTGTTGCCATGAGTGGAGTATACAGGTACTTAGCCCCTAGGCAAGAAGGATTGTGATAGACATCCTCTTGAGCTTTACATGAGGGCTTCAGGGCGGATCCACTTGGGGCACTCCTCTTATGTCTTCATTATTGCTTTATGATTATAAATATATTTTGGATATCTAGATATTATTGCTAACAAATATATGTGTATGTGGAAATGTTATTAATTTGGTGAATGCAGATTTCAATCTAGGATTATTTCATTAGAGAAACACATTCCTTTTGGAAAGAAGAAACCCTAAACCTAATCAACAATTGAATTCTGGGGCAAACAAGCAAATTCAAGAGCAAGGCTAGGTAAGGGACATTACAATAGACTATGGGGTAGCTAGTCAAGCCTTCCTTTAGAAGTCCTTGATTTCCTATATGGAGAAATCCTTGCACTAGATGAGCTGTATGAATCCAATATTTTTAGAATGAACTCTAACGTGTGTTTACTCTTTGATTTGATAAAAATAGTACTTGAAATAATGAACAGAAATAATAATACAAACTAGATAGAGTAATAGGTATAAATTTTTATTCACATGAAGTTCTAATAGAACTAGACAAAAAATGATCAGCCAAGGATCAAATTGCTTTCCTTGACCATGCAAAGTTTGAAAACTTGGACTTGGCAGCCCAAAATAGGACTCGGACTCGAGACTCGACACAGACTTGGTAAAAAACTTGGCTAGGACTTGGCAAAAAAAGACCGTAGTTTTACAAAAAAAGAGAAGAAATTAATGCATTCAGAGAACATAAGAGCATAATTTGATTATCAATTTGTCATAATTCAAATATTCCAACCCTATTTCAACTTGTAGACCTATTTTGGAAAAACAAGAGCAGAAAAATGCAAAAATCATGTTTTAAAGCTAAGAAAGTAGCCTCCAGCCATGGCAAGGGTCTACGGCACGGGGATCGGGAGTCTAAGCTCAGGACTCGTGCAAGTCTCTCGACTGGACTTAGGAGTCTGAGCCATAGACTCAGCGAGGCTCAACTTGCAAGTATGTGCCGAGTTGACTCAGCCAAGCTTAGGACTCGCAAGTTTGCCGAGTCTTGTCAAATTTTCCAACTATGATATAAAGCACTTGGCAATTTCCAAAGAGAGACAACTATTCATTACCACTAACAACTAACTTCTTGAAGTTGACAAGTGAATAATACACGTCGGGTACAAAGCATGACAAAGGCGTCGCATGCGAACTACATCATCCCCTAAGAAAGAAAAATTTGTTTCTAGATGAAAATGAAAAACAAGAAATCAAGTAATATTAGGTAAGGTTTTCCAAACTTGTGATGATGTTGTAGAGGAAGGAGGAATTTTGTGTTGATGGTTCCTGTTGATTGTTAGAACAGGAATGATAGTTTGTGGACTCTGTGAGTCCTAAAAAAAGACTCTTGGGACTCGCGAGTCCTAGGGCTCGCTGAGTCGACTTGCCAAGGACTCCTGAGCCAAGTACTAGAGAGTCTAGTCTAGGACTCTCAAGTCTTGGCGAGTGACTCGCGTGAGTCCTAGAGTCAGACTCTCGAGTCCCAACTTAGGACTCTTGGCATCGCCTGGAAAAAATGAGTATGAATGTTTAAAACTTGTTTTTTGTTTTTTTTTTCATTTGAAAATTTGAAACTATGAGTATGAATGATGAAATTTCAAATATTGAGTGGTTGAAGATCATATAACATGTGTAACATTTGAATTATGAGAAATTGATAATCAAATTAGGCTCTTATGTTCTCTAACTGGATTAATTGTTTTTTGTAAAACTACGGTTTTCTTCTTTGTCGAGTCCTAGCCGAGTTTTTTGCTGAGTCCGTGCCGAATCTCGAGTTCGAGTCCTATTTTGGGCTGCCGAGTCCGAGTTTTCAAACTTTGTTTAGAGCAACCTAATCATGACCTAGTCATTCCATAACTAGTGAATGGTCCACAGAGAAATAGGGATGAATATCTAGAAAGATTGTTTTAGTTGAAAGTAGAGAGGAAAATTGACTTAGGCAACTTTGATCATTAGTAGATGGAAGTACACGACAACACAGATCATTAGTGTTGATGTGATTTTTGTGACCACACCAATCAGCAGAACAAAGTATCTGAAGGCTACTCCATTCTCTCTTGATCAAAGGATTCTGTATGATAAGATTGCAAGAAAGTTCGTACGTTCAACTCCAAGGTTCCGAAAATGCTATGGAATACCCTCAGTTGGTTCGTTGTGATTTGTTGTTTACACGAGGGGACTTACACAATTGTTCACCAGTTCTTGGAAGCTAGTAGCAGGTTAATGATGGGAGGGGATTTTCGTGTACAGGACAAATGATTTGGCTTTAAGATATGTGTTTTCTATACTAACAAGGAATAAACTGAATTGAAATGAGCACAGGGTTTAAGAAATTTATGTTCTATCTAAAGACGGGATGTGGAATCAATTTCTGCAGACTTCAACTAGACTTTGCTTCGCCTCACGTTGGACAACTCACACAAAGTCGGTGCAATCTTCAAGGGAGCAGAAACAAATGTTCAAGTCACAATTCAACATAAAGACACCATCAAGACGATGCATGCCCAGACGCGAATCACAACCGAAGTTAAGCTTGTAAAATTTTCTAGTTGACCACACAAGGCAAACTTGCCGTCAGCAAGCTGCTAGTGGTATGGATTAGAATGAAGCTACCTTGATCAACACCACAAATCCACAGCTAACATCTACTTGCATGAAAATGAAAACTACTCTAATCTAAGCTACTTGAAGTAGAAGGGGTGAAGAAATCTTGCTAGCTGCTCATAACAAAGACGAATTCACCATCAATGAAAGCTTCTTTTTATTATGATAGTTTTCACAACAATCTCTTACAAAGTTTTCAAAGGAAAACTTTCCTTCTCCTTCAAACTATGCTAAGCTAAGCTACACAACTATTAGTCTCTTTGCTCTAGACTCTGATCTCTAATCTAATGAATTACAAATGAGGGGGGATGCCCCTTTATATAGCTAGCCAAGTCCAATGGACGACTCAGATTACAATCAAATGAATGGCTCAGATTAAGCCACATCAGCCCTAACCTAAAAACTGCCAGAATGGGGAGTGGTACAATAAATGAATCACAAGATTCCCACTCACTCCCAAAATAGAAAAGGCAATTAATGTGTAAGAATTGGCTATGAAGGTAGCCACCCAAGATTTAGAGGCCTAATAGAAAGCACAAGCATAAGAGAGATAGAAACAAGATGACAAGAATAAACTATATTCAATGTCAATGATATGAGAGAGTTATGATTTTTACATAGGAGACCCCTTGGTTATATAGCCAAGGTGAAAACATAGAAGGGCATAAGATTATGATAGGTGTCGTAATCTTATGACATGAGACAACTATGAAAAGTTATCACTCCACCTAAAGTGGGAAAGAGATAATGTAATAATCACCACAAAAGGTGGAAGTGATGAGGTAATGACATGGCAAGTCCACCAAAAGTGGAAAATCTCCAACAACCTCCTATGTGGTCCCTAAGTAAACTTAACTAAGGTGTAATCATGACCTAGGACAAGGTACAAGACATTTAATTACACCAACACCCCCCCTTAAGTGCAACTTAGGGAGAATGTACAAAAATGCAAACAATGCAAGATGGGTCTCGGCTACTAGGCCATGTTAGGTACCCATGTACAAATGCAATCTCTCACAATTGGAGAAAAGGAAAAAACCTAGTGGGACAAAACTCCTCCCCAAAAGAGAGAAAATAAAATAAGAATCATGCTCTAGGAAGCATAAAACCTCAAACAAGTCCCCCCTATAAAAAGAATGAAGTCCATGCAACCCCCCTTCAATGGTGAGTCACTACTCAAATGTCACAATGTCAAGAGTCCCCAATCTAAACTGAAGAAGGAGAGAATGTAGAACAATGTGAAAGCTGAAGTAGAGCGGACCAAGGATGATGATGAGTCCTCCAAATGTTGTTCCAAAAGAAATGCCAAACTGTGCAAAGCACTGATGGAAAGAATCAGGTACAACTGCAAAAGATGCCACATAACTGGTGACTGAGCTGAATCTGTCAACTCAAAAATAACTGCAGAATTTGTCGATGAAGAACTATAGATGAATCCACACTGCAACAGGAATAGGGTCGGAACCAAGAAGACAACTGCATGAGCAACAACATGAATGCTCATCAATAACAGATTGGTACAATCTAAGTCTCACTGGAGCCATGCACAAATTGTACAATCCAAGTCTCACTAGAGCCATGCACCAAGTCTCTAGATGTAGAACCAAACTTCTGAAGACAGGTAGAGTGCTTCCAAAATAAGGTCTATATGGTGATTAGTCCATCTCACCGAAATGCATGGGTAACCAGCCGTTGCATACGCTGAGTATATAGGAACTAACACTAGATACATAGATCAATCCAAAGAAGCATACATAACATGACATAGTACACTGAAATAATAGATTGTGGCACTTTATTTTAGTGCGATTACAACATTACAAAGAGGAGAACTACAACAACCATGATGCAAAACTGGGAATGCTAATGAAGAAGCCAACCAAAGGTGCTTTGAAGCAGAAGACCATGAAGAGAGCCCTCCAAGTGGATGTCGGTAGGAGCAACTGACCCCTGTTGGCTGCCGATTAGAGGAAC
>VDFB02370732.1:0-27495 GCA_007258455.2 Sequoia sempervirens | reverse complement strand
TTTTCATTTTGCAGGGGGGCCGAATTTTTGTGGCGACGGCCAGATGGCCGTCAATTTTAACCTCATGAACGGATGATGTCAGCATGACGTCATCGGCCGTATGGCCTCTATGCCCCCTCCTAACCCTAGTTTTTCCTAAAAGAGCAGTTTTTTTCTTTTGGCCATAACTTGGGCATACGGTATCAAAATCGGGCAAACAAGATATCGCCGGAAAGTTGGTTCCGAGCACTTTCCAGTAGTGCTGTTTATTTTTCAGTATTTTACTGTTTTTCTACATTTATTGCTGTTTGAAGTCAGATGTAATTTTTATGCTTCCGAGCTCATAACTTTTTGCCACGATCTCCATTTTTTGCCTTGTTTGAAGAGTCGGAAAGGTATTGAGGAGCTCTAGGTTTCTGTCCATGTACTTTTCTGTATCTATCTCAGGTTTATCAGTTAGTCCAGATTTGGCCCGATGGGTTGTTTGGTGATTACTTGGATATTTTGGCAGTTGGGAGAGTGCATCTTGCATCTTTGCACTTCATTTTCAGTAATACATCATTCAATAATTTCTTGTTGCTTCATAGATTCCAGAGTTGTTCCCGTTTGGAGTTTTTGAGTGTTTCGTGGCATCGGGTCTTTTGTTGCTTTATCATGATTCCTTGAGTCAATCAGTGACTCTCATCCGAAGCTCTTTAGGCATATTTAAGAATACTTCTCGCTTGCCTATATATCAAGTTCTATAAGTTTCACGTATTTTCCAAGGTTTCTTTGCAAGTATAAGTTATCTCATTGTAAGGGGGTTTTGGTCCCACCTGGTTTTTTCCTCTTCTTACTCCTTATTGCATTTGTAAATGGGTACCTGATCAGGCCTAGTTGCCGGGACCAATCTTTGCTTTCATGCATCTTATTCTAGTGTTTTAGCTTTTTCCTAAGTTCATCTTAAGGGGGGGTGTTAGAGTAATAAGTTATTATGCTTAATTAATTACATCACATTGATTAATTAATTAAGTCACTTATTCCTCTTTATTGCTTAAGCTAAACTTAGGCACATTAATAATTAATTATTAATTATTAAGTGTGCACACTAAGGTTTCATTTAGGGTTTCCCTTTTAGGGTTTCTTGATCTCCTTCATAAGGATTGATCACTTTGTAATAATTGATTCTCTTAATGCATTTTTTCTAAGAGGTTAACTAAGATGTGTGTGATGTAAATGAAGTTAACATTCGGAAGTCTCCTAGGTTGAAGAGGATGTCTATCAGGATGAGACGGATCTTGATATCCTAGTCCTGTTGTGTTTTCTTTGGTTGGTTGTTGTTTACAAAGTTGATGGATATCATGTTCATGTTTTTTTGTCACAACCTTGTTTACTTAAGATAGTAAAGCCTTTACCATAAGTCTCTTCAAGGTTGATAGGAATGTTTGTGACGGTATGCGCATAGAATGGTTGGGATTGTGTGGGTTGAGAGGAACTAGGTCCACTTGACGAAGGAACCATGGATCCTATAGTGACTTCAGGATGTAAATATGAAACATGATCAAGATGTGCAACAGTGGGAAGGTCTTGTGATCTCATTGATGGGTAAAAGGTTGCATTGGCTTCTAGGTTGTTAAGGCAGTCATTGTAGAGCTTTTGCATGCTATCATCATCTTCTCCAATGATGTCTACATCATGAGCAGAACAATCATGAGAAGTTGAAGGAGCATGTGTGAGTTCAAGATCATTAGGGTCACAACCAAAGGCACAGTTGGACATGTCTACCAATTACTTTAAGGAATTCCAAAATTTATTGAAAGAAAATTCCTGATGCAAATAAAGTAAGATGCAAGAAATGAGTTAAAATAGATAGTTTGTGAATGAAAAAATGATGCAAGAACAAAAAAGTGTAATGCAAAAAATTCCAAAAAGATTGCAGAAATGTTGTTTCAGAAGTGCAGAGGGATTGATTCACCCTGGGTAGTGAATGAGGCCCAGTATGAAGATTTTTAATGTTTTTCAGAAATTTTAAGATGATTTAAATGCTCTACAGTATGCAATTTTCAAATGCATAATGCAGATTTTTCTTTTTCAATTGGATGTAATGCAAAAATGAAATATAGATGAAATTTTCACCAATGCAAAAATGAAAAGTCCTAGAATGCAATAACAAATCAATGTCTTAATTGAATGCTAATGCAAATGGAAACTAAGATGCAATATGTGAATGAAATCAGAAATTCAAAGTGTTCAAAAGTCGGGTTCACCAAAATGAAACATAGATTTTTTTGACCCTATGGACTACTCTTTACAGTTCTAGGGTTTTTCACCTAAAAGGAGAGAGATAGGGCGAAAAATGCTAATGTATCACTCAAATTAAGATGTGTGTGATGTAAATGAAGTTAACTAAATGAAATTGACTAATCTAAATGACCTAACATGAATGTAGAAGTGTAATTACAACTATGTTTGAAAACACATTGTGATATGCAAACAATTATGTAAATGATGAAAATATGCAGAACATAAAGTACATGGATGAATCTAAGTGCACCTTGGTGAAATGTGAGATTTTTGGAGTGTTCTGGATGTTGGTGAAATTTATTGTTTTTTCACAGTGGGACTCATTCGCCCAGGGTGGAGAATCAATCCACCTACTATTGAAAAATTGTCAGGAGCTAATTTTTATCTATCAGGATCTGAAAACTGACAAAACTCAAGTTTCTAGTCCTAAGGTGAGACTCATTCACCACAAGTGGCGAATCAGTCCCCTGCAAATTCCTAAAATCCTAGGAGACAACTCTGCAACACCAGATCTGAGAATGTTTGCTTGTCGGGTTGTCGAAGTCAAATCTACAGAAAATGGACAAATAACTCTCTCCAAGCTTGATTTTGACTTAAGTTGACTTGAAGCACCTAGTTGACTTGAAAATAACCCTTCAACACCTAATAACCTATCAAATCTTCCAACAAAGGGGGAAAATGATTAGGGGTTAGTGAATAGGGGTTTGCCTTGGTCAAACCCCACTTTTGGTAATTAAACCCTTGAAAAGACAATGTAATGAAAGAGAAAGATAAACTAATAACATGCAAATTCTATCAACTCACCTAACTCTTGATGTTGAAAATCTTCAAAGTAATGTCAATGGCAGCTTCAAAGTGCTTGAATTGTTGATGTAAAATGCTTGAATGTTTGAAATGTAGAATTGAATGCTTGAATGAGTGAAGAGATTGTAGGAGCATGTAAAATGAGGTGAAAATCACATATTTATACAATTATTGTGCCTTAGTATCCGTTCATACCTCATCACAGGATGACATCAAGTGATTTTGAATAAAATCCAAAAAGGAAATTTGAAATATTTTCATTTTGGGGCCAAGAGCGACTCATTCGCCACCCATGGCGAATGGGTCCCACCTAGGACCTAAAAACATGTGTTAGAAAAAATGTTGTGCTTAATGTTGTTTATCAGGATAATATGAAAAAATACACTTAATTAAGTCATATGAGGGCATAAAGAGACAAAATAAAGCATGAGAAGGGTGTATATAGTGAAGATGTTCCTAGAAAAGTGTAAAATATTGTTACAATAATTTACAAAACATCATAATAGGACTTGTTGATGAGTGAAAAGGTGATTTTTAGGTGAATTGCATTAAATAGAGTCTAGAAGAATGTAGAAATGTCTTACAACACTTCACAACACCTTCACAAGACATCGTTCTTTAAGTTTTAATACCTAAATAAGCATGTTCAAGCCATGATACAACATAAAATCATAGCAACATAGTTCCAACACCATGAAACAAGACCTAAAAGGCCATTAAAATGACAAGGGACAATTTTTCTACGACACATTTAGCCCCCGCTTTAGTGAGAGGATGAACCTGCTTCAAACTCAAACTAAAGTAGCCATGAACATCGAGAGGATGGTTCAAATGCACTTACGTTAGCATGATGGAATGACAACAATCAAGAGAGATGATCAAGCCCCCCCCAGGATGAAGATCCCATGGAAAACTAAGTATAAGAACAAAAGAACACACAAGTGTTGAAATGAATTGGATGAAGCTTTGATTGTCAATCCAACTAGTTGTGGAAGAGATCTAGGCTAATTATTTGAAAAAGAGAATGTGCACTCACTCTGGGACCACATAACTTCAAGGTGTCTGTGGGGTGAGAAGACCCAGCTGTATACTCACTCTGGGGCCACATAACTAGTTGTTTACGCGGTGAGAAAGTCCAGAAATTAAGATACATACACTAGTTGTTATGCACTCACAAACACAAAAGTGGCTATGGGGAAAATTCATGCCGCTAGGTGGGCTTCCCGCTCAACCATGTCAAAGTTATACCCATTCAATAACTTTAACAAGGTGCCACAAAGAAAAGTGCTAATGAACAAAAAGGAAAGGTACCACAATCATGCAAATTGTGTTATGCAAGGTGGAAAAAATGTAAAAATGTGAAAAGATGTTCAAAGGAGTCTTGTTCAGTTTATGTAAGGTCAGTCACTTAGGGAACATTGTGTCTAATGTCTCCAAGAGAGGACCAATCAAAGAATAGTATATTCATGACTTAGGGGATGCAGTGTGTCACATAAGGCCACCAAGAGGAATGTGATATGCTGAGATAGATCACACTTATTAAGGAAATTACACCATTTATGTCATCCACAAAGTGACAAACACATTAGGTAAATGACAAAGCTGCACTAGGAACCAAGAATGCACATGAATTATGGTAATGCATGCCCCCCACTTTAAAGGAATTGCTACACAATGTTCTTCGAGTAATTACTTTAAAGTAGTGAAGGAAAGAAAAGGTAAAAATAAAACAAGACATGAGAGCCAACCTGGAAAGCCCTATGCCAAGTCATATGTTTCAAAGTTAGCCAATGTCATGTCAAGTAAAATGAAAAATAAAGAAAGGGAGTTGCCCCCCAGAAAATACACCAAACACATAAGGGATCTATGGATTTTTGGTTAGTATGTTCATTGTTGGAATGTTTTTATTAAAGAACTCATAACTATCATCATTTCCCAAAGCACATATAACTGGAAAAATGACACAAAGAGAGCGAAAACAAAGGAAAATGAAAATTCATTTTGGGTCAACATGGAAGAGACATTGTGGTCTTGACGCTTTGCATCATCCCCAAAAGGAAAACACAAGCGAAAGAGAAATAAAAATGAAAATACAAAAGAAAATGCAAAATATTTTGGGTCAACATGAAGGAGACATTTCAGTCTCAATGCCTTGCATCTTCCCCAAAAGGAAAACACAAAACAAAGGAGAAAAAGACAAGGACCTTGTGGGTCAACATGGAAGAGACATAGGGCGTCTCTACGCTTTGTGTCATCCCCAAAAGGAAAACAAAAAACCAAAAAGAGAAAAAGGAAAAGTGCAACGAATAGAAGAATAGAGGTACAAAGAGAGAGAAGATCAAACGCACGATACAGGGGGAACATGATACACACATGAAAAAGAGAAAAGTTACAAGTAATGCAAGTATAAGTCAACCATTAACTAAGTTATTGGTTTCTCAATCTTAAAGAGATAAGTGGAAAAGGAATAACATAGTTAAGAGACAAAGATAAGTGTATTACAAGGACAAGGCTAACAATGTATTTCCCCCCACAAAATGTAAAGGAAAGAATGAGCTAAGGTGGGTGATGTAAAGGGATCATTCAATAGTGAGAATAGGGAATTATAAAACTATGGTATGGTGATGGGATGTGGTTGCTTTAAGGTATGATGGGGAAACAGTCGGTATCAGTGAAGTGGTACTTGTCTAGTATGTACTTCAATGTTCGACATTCTTCAGTGTGGCGTCTAGGGACGCGATGATATTTGCAAAATGGGATGTTAGAGTCTTTGGGATGAATAACCAACCTATTCACAGGTGGTAAAAGGATAAGACCTTTGTTTAAAAGGAGTTGAAGTCTCCATTCACATTCAGGTTGAGGATGTGTTGGAAACTGAATCTTTTTGAGTTTGTAAGGTTGTTTTCACTTGTTGGATTCTCCTTGTTCATGGATAGGAGGAGAAGAACCCAAGAGGATCCTAACATCCTTATCATTAGAAGGAGATAAGGGTTTCTCTCACGGAAGAAGAATATCTAGTTTAGGTGGAGCATTCAAGATTACCATTCCAACATCTGAAAGTCTCCTAGGTTGAAGAGGATGTCTATTAGGATGAGAAGGATCTTGATATCCTAGTCCTGTTGTGTTTGCTTCGGTTGGTTGTTTGTTAAAAAGTTGATGAATATCATGTTCATGTTTTGTGTCACAACCTTGTTTACTTAAGATAGTAAAGCCTTTACCATAAGTCTCTTCAAGGTTGATAGGAATGTTTGTGACAGTATGCTCATAGAATGGTTGGGATTGTGTGGGTTGAGAGGAACTAGGTCCACTTGACGAAGGAACCATGGATCCTATAGTGACTTCAGGATGTAAATATGCAAAATGATCAAGAGGTGCAATAGTGGGAGCTCTTGTGATCTCATTGATTGGTAAAAGGTTGCATTGGCTTCTAGGTTGTTAAGGAAGTCATTGTAGAACTTGTGCATGCTATCATCATCTTCTCCAATGATGTCTACATCATGAGCAGAACAATCATGAGGAGTTGAAGGAGCATGTGTGAGTTCAAGATCATTAGGGTCACAACCAAAGGCACAGTTGGACATGTCTACCAATTACTTTAAGGAATTCCAAAATTTATTGAAAGAAAATTCCATGATGCAAATAAAGTAAGATGCAAGAAATGAGTTAAAATAGAGAGTTTGTGAATGAAAACATGATGCAAGAACAAAAAAGTGTAATGCAAAAAAATGCCAAAAAGATTGCAGAAATGTTGTTTCAGAAGTGCAGAGGGATTGATTCACCCTGGGTGGTGAATGAGGCCTAGTATGAAGATTTTTAATTTTTTTCACAAATTTTAAGATGATTTAAATGCTCTACAGTATGCAATTTTCAAATGCATAATGCAGATTTTTTTTTTTCAATTGGATGTAATGCAAAAATGAAATCTAGATGAAATTTTCACCAATGCAAAAATGAAAAGTCCTAGAATGCAATAACAAATCAATGTCTTAATTGAATGCTAATGCAAATGGAAACTAAGATGCAATATGTGAATGAAATCAGAAATTCAAAGTGTTCAAAAGTCGGGTTCACCAAAATGAAACATAGATTTTTTTGACCCTATGGACTACTGTTTACAGTTCTAGAGTTTTTCACCTAAAAGGAGAGAGATATGGCCAAAAATGGTAATGTATCGCTCAAATTAAAATGTGTGTGATGTGATGTGATGTAGATGAAGTTAACTAAATACAATTGAATAATCTAAATGACCTAACATGAATGAAAAAGTGCAATTACAACTATGTTTGAAAACACATTGTGATATGCAAACAATTATGTAAATGAAGAAAATATGTAGAACATAAAGTACAGGGATGAATCTAAGTGCACCTGGGTAAAATGTGAGCTTTCTAGAGTGTTTTGGATGCTGGTGAAATTTACTGATTTTTCACAGTGGTACTCATTCGCCTAGGGTGGCGAATTAGTCCACCTACTAGTGAAAAACTATCGGGAGCTGATTTATGTCTGTCGGGATCTGAAATCTGATAATTTAACTCATGTTTCTAGTCCAAAGGTGGGACTCATTCACCATAGGTGGCAAATCAATCCTCCCCCAAATTCCCAAAAACTTGGGAGACAACTCTACAACACCATATCTGAGAATGTTTGCTTGTCGGGTTGCCGAAGTCAAATCTACAAAAAATGGACAAATAACTCTCTCCAAGCTTGATTTTTACTTAAGTTGACTTGAAGCACCTAGTTGAATTGAAAATAACTCTTCAACACCTAATAACTTGTCAAATTTTCCAACAAAGGGTTGCAAATAAATAAGTAAAAGGGGGAAAATGATTAGGGGTTAGTGAATAGGGGTTTGCCTTGGTCAAACCCCACTTTTGGTAATTAAACCCTTGAAAACACAATGTAATGAAAAAGAAAGATAAAATAATAACATCCAAATTATATCAACTCACCTAACTCTTGATGTTGCAAATCTGAAGTAACGTCAATGGCAACTTCAAAGTACTTGAATGTTTTAAATGTAGAATTGAATGCTTGAATGAGTGAAGAGATTGTAGGATCATGTAAAATGAAGTGAAAATCACATATTTATATAATTCTTGTGCCTTAATATCCATTCATACCTCATCACAGGCCGACATCAAGTGATTTTGAATAAAATTCAGAAAGGAAATTTGAAATATTTTGAATTTGGGGCCAAGGGGGACTCATTCGCCACTCATGGCGAATGGGTCCCACCTAGGACCTAAAAAAATGTTTCAGGAAAAATATTGTGTTTAGTGTTGTTTGTCGAGATAATATGCAAAAATACACTTAATTAAGTCATATGAGGGCATAAAAAGACAAAATAAAGCATGAGAAGGGTGTAAATAGTGAAGATGTGCCTAGAAAAGTGTAAAAGCTTGTTACAAGACTTTACAAAACTTCATAATAGGACTTGTTGATGAGTAAAAAGGTGATTTTTAGGTGAATTGCATTAAATAGAGTCTAGAAGAATGTAGAAATGTCTTACAACACTTCACAACACCTTCAAAAGACATCATTCTTTATGTTTTAATACCTTAATAAGCATGTTCAAGCCATGATACAACATAAAATCAAAGCAACATAGTTCCAACACCATGAAACAAGACCTAAAAGGCCATGAAAATGATAAGGGACTATTTTTCTACGGAGCAATCTCCATTCTTTTTTTGGATAGAAACCAAGTTGGACACCCATGTGCTATGCTTTATCGGAAAGATGATCTGAGACTGAATTATATTTTTCAACTCCTGGGCCATCAGTGCCTCAATCTTTAGATTTGCTGGCCTCTGCATATAGCAGACGGGTTTTTCTCCTTCTGTTAGATCTATAGTATGCTAGATAATTTCAGGATCATAACCCTTGAGGTCATCATATGACCAGGCCACTACTCCATATTTCTCACAAAATTGAATGAGCCTCTCTTTATCATACTGTGGGACATCTTTTCTGACCTTGAGCTTCCTTCCGTCAGTGACCTGAAGGTCAGCATAGTCGCTTTTGTCTGCTAAAAACTTCCTCTTGTCATTCCTTGCATCATCACAATCGAACATGTATTCGATAGTGACCAATCCTTTTGGAAGCTTGTTGGTCCTTAACTGAATTATTTTCCCTTCATAGGCCTCAACCATTTTTGGTTGGAGTTGTTCAGTGAACTCTCCTAACTCCTAGATGAATGAGGTGATATGTTCATCACTTTCAAATACTTTCTAGCTCTGATCATTATCTAGAATTGTCGGTCGGATGATCACTCATATAGAGTGTATGTTATGAATCAGGTTGGGGATAGGGTCAAATTGAGATCTGATTGTTGTCATGCGGTCTACATCTATATTTTTACCTCTGGGCACTATCTGGATATTAAAGGCTTCAAATCTTTCAATCAGGTCCCAGAATCTATGTCTATTGGATCTCATGTGGACATTCTTGGCTATAGAGAGCCCCTGGACTTGATTGACCACTAGCTCGGAGTCTCTGAACACCATTATTTGAATAACGCCCATCCATTCCACAAGACTTAGACCTTGCACTAGGCCTTCATATTCAGCTTCATTGTTTGAAGAGGTGAACTAAAAGTGGAAAGACCTAAGAGTCTTTTCATTGGATGGGGATGTCAGACATATCTTGGCTCCTACACCAAATTTACATCTCGCTCCACAGAAATGTAACGTCCATAACTCTAAGGCTGAGAACTCTCGGATTCGTTCATGACCTTTGAAATCACTTGATCTTCATGACATAGGTTCCCAATCTGGTAGCATAATAGTTTCCGAAAGGATCAGTGTCTATATATTCACTCAAGAGGACCTCTTCTGAATCAGTCTAGTCTCCGGTCACCTTCTCATCCTCTAGTAGCTCAGTACAATACATTTCCTCTTTGGTGATATAGGTATGAGCAGCCTCAAAGTTGATCATGGCTTCATTCGCCACATGTTTTGAATGTAGAGGTTCAAACACTATCTTCATTTTAGCTCTGTGTTTGGTCCTAAGGATTAAGTGTGACCAATCTAAAGAAAGATATCCACTTATCTTGGAAGTAAATTCCCACAATAAATAAAGACCGAACACAGGGGGAATGTATATGATCACAATATCCTATGGGACTGTGATACTAGGGCATGAGTATAGAGTCAAGGGGAGGTCCTTAATAACACCTATGGTTTCAACCTTGTTCCCATCAAGCTGCATAACCCCTCTTTTTAAATTTTCATAGCTAAGTCCTAAGGCTTCAGCTATTTTCTTGGGCATGACTATGGTACTAGCACTAGAGTCAATCATGGAATTATGCAACAATTTCTTACCCACAGTAATAGTCAAGAAAAAGGGTTTCGGTTTCAACTTACCTCTAACTTCAATAGAGGCTTCCTCTGTACTATTTGTGAGGACTTTGGTCGGAGGTGATGAATCAATGGCCTTTCCCTTAAGTGATTGTTCAGCTAGCTCTGTGCTTGCATATTTGAGTAGGGGCTTCTATAGCAATGACTTTTGCTCCATAATAGCTAAGATATCCCAAAGAGACACATTAGCAGAGGATTTATTCAATTGTTCCACCACATTGAATGGTGGC
This sequence comes from Sequoia sempervirens, assembly GCA_007258455.2. NCBI lineage: Eukaryota > Viridiplantae > Streptophyta > Pinopsida > Cupressales > Cupressaceae > Sequoia > Sequoia sempervirens. The sequence goes on along the minus strand of VDFB02370732.1, from coordinate 16,841 downwards.
AGATTTAAAGGCTTTTGTTCCTTAGCCCTTGTTATAAAAATTTCCCATCACGGTTGAAATTGTTGTGCAACTACAGAGGTACTAGGAGTTTGGTTGATGACACTTTTGAGCTACAGGACAACCAGTTCACCTATGAATCTCCTCTTAGAGCAAGTGTTGTAATTGAACTACACTTGCAGGGCCTTGGATGTGGACACATCATTTGCAAACACCACCTCTTCTTCTTCCATCCATGAGAAGATCACGTGATTTGGAGCTATATTTGCCTCTTGCTCCAGGGACATTCCTTGCATTTGTGTGGCAAGTACCGCATTTTCCATTTGTGGAAAGGCATATACATAACCTCCTGAATCTAATGTCACATGGACAATTTTGGGGCATATGTGCTTCGTTGCAGGGGAAGCACCACAGATTGATGTCATCAGTGAGATTATTTTTCCCCACTGTCAACTCTTTACTCAAGCTTGGGTGAGTATTCTACAGTGGAGTAGATACCAACACCATTTGATTACTTGTTTGAGTCTGTAGATTTATGCACGGGCCTCCTTGGAATTGATTTTGCAGGTAGGAAGATTTTCTCCCTTGATAATTTTGGTAAGTTGGATTTGGAGGCATGGAATGGTTCGACTTGATGGTAGTTATTTCATTTGAGATGCTCTGTAACAACTCCTTAACATTACTCATCTCATGCTTTGACAAATTAGACATAGAAGCAGCACTTTGTGGTGCACTTGGATACACATACATAGATTGGGGAGGAGCAGATGCACTAGTAGATGCTATCTCCTGGGTGACAACTTGGGAAATATAGGAATGGTGTGTCGAGGCAGTAACTTTCTGACATTGATCAAATTATTTTCTGCTTGAACAACAACACTATATGCACCTAGCAAGGTGTTCCCACCAAGGGACTAAATCATTACTGAAATGTCAATGTTGAGAGACCTCAGATAAAACATAAATGCCAAATTTGTAGGCGAGCGGATTGCAGGTTGAATCCTTTGCCAAGTCATGTGAAACTGGGCATTAAAGTTAGTCATGGCCTCCTGAGGGGCTTGCTTTATGGTCGCCAGCTGATGATATAACGAAGACCGATCTCCATTGTTTGAAAATCTCTCCTAGAAAGGGTCTCCAAGCTGATCCCAGGTATCAATAGTATTGGCTTCCAATGTGTGATACCAATCTAGCACTCTGCCTTTGAAAGAGGCTATGAGCAATCTTAGCATGACATTCTGGTTGGTAACACCATGGACTAAACACACGTCCACCACATCTTGCAGGTGTTTGAATGGTGTTTTTGAGCCTTCCCCAGTGAACTTTGGTACAACCTTTAAAGAAGAGGTTGGGATAGGGGCCCAAACAGCAGGTGCTACTGGTGCTATAAGAGGACTTTCGGCATCCCATGCCACATAATTTCTATTAGCAATTTCCAGCATGGCTGGTGGAGGGATCAGAATGTTCACTGGATGGGTTTTTGTTGGTACTATTACTAGCGGTGGCACTAGAAAGCTAGGGTTATTCGTTGTTTGGGATCTAGTAATAGGTCGATGACTCATACACCCTCTTTAGATATAGATACATTTAAACCGGTCCCACTGGGTGTGCCAGAAAAAGAAACTATTGATGCCTAAAAATGCCAAGCAACAACCTTATGGGAAACTTAGTTAATGGGGGGACCAATTGCGCTAAACTGAGTGACCTACGGTTTTTTTAAGAAGTTAGCTCCTTCTGTAATGTATTTGGGGGTTTGGAATGGGAAAATGAAGCAGATGTATAAAATAAAGTTATGACCTAAGGCGATGCATTGAGAGTTAAGTATGGGCACGATAAATCTTCCTTTTAGATGGGATTTAATGGCCCGTTCAACAATTTGCATGTTCATAAATAACAAAGAGCACAAATGAAAAGCCTAAGAAGTTCATTAAATAACATAAAATAACCTCCATACACATTTACGGAAAAGAAGAGTTCAAGACATGGTCTGAATCAACAAACTTATATTGAAATTATAGAAGTTCTGCAAATAAACTACTCAGTACAATAACAACACAGTATAATATTTTGTCAATTAGCTAAGAAACAAAAAGGCCGACCAAAAATGGCACAATCTGTGAATCATAAAACAATACAAAAGGCCTAGTGTCTTTTCCATTTTCTGTGTATTCTCTAAAAATCATAACTTAAACCCTTTTTTGGAGAACTGAAGCACTATTTATAGAGAAGCACCCCACCGCTTGAGAGCCAGTAATAGAAAAGATCCCCTGGCACTAGTAATGATGTTCATCACAATGATTTCCCATGGTCATTGCAACTATAAATATTATGAAGCATGGAATGCAGTCACCTTCGAACCAGATTCATCCCCTATGAATGATGACTGTGGTCCCAGTGTGGAAGCAACAAAACTCCCATGCATACACTTGTCACTCACCCACAAAGTTGGTTAGGACAGGTGGCGATAGGGTGGGGCTCATTGTTCATTTCTCCCTTCATTGCAATGAAACCCCTCATGAAGAAGACATGTGGAGGAGTCTTTGTCTCAAGTGTTAACTGTGGGTCCACCAAAAGGTACCCACGGAATGATGCTACGTGGCACATAGGCAAAGCTCGATAGAAAAGCAAAGGGGAGTGAGTGAAGGTTGGCGCTACTAACACGTGGAAACATGGTGGGGCTCGATAGAGAAACAAGGGATGAAATATTTGCAAGGAGTGTGTGGCAGACATGTGGAAGCAGTGGGCATGATTTTTCAAAAAGGGGCCAAAGATGTATAAGCATATGAGGCGTGGGTTGAGGCTAAGAAAAACACTACTATCAACCTAAAGGGAGCTCAAGGGATTTTCAATCCACAAGTCTCACAAACAAAAAATCATGGCATGTAAGTCTTATTAAAGATCATAAGGGAATTGGATTATTGGAGATTAATAGACCACGAATCAACCTTCCCAACAACAAATTGAAGTCATAGATATTCATCATATATTTGAATATGAATTTGAACCCAATAATTAGAAGAATGCAACTTTAAAAGTTAAAATTGCATGATTACAATAGTCAATAAATAGATTCAAGAGATGTGCATGAAAAAAATAGAACCAACTAAAAGTTCAAGAATTTCCTTTTCCCCAAGCATATCTAAAAATTTGCAAATAAATCAATTTAGATTCCCACGAATAGTGATGATATGAATTTGGTTGTGACTTTTCAAATGCAAAAAGTTGTGACCAGTCAAATAGGAAAGACTATGAACTTTTTATAATGAAGTGTGGTGACCATTCCTATCATAGATGCACCCACATAGACGTGTTGGTGCTAACTATTTGGCCCCACAAAGAACAAAACAAAAACAATAGCCTACCTTGCAACTTTAAACTACATGCAATTGACCTATTTTCCATCAACTAAAATCTATTCACCATGGGAAAAAAAATTGGAGCTATCAAAAACTAAGAGAGGTTATTATAGATGGGCCATGTGTGATCTCGTAGCCTAAGTTGGAATATTTCCAAGTTCCACGGTTTTTGAGTAATCTCTCATCGAAGTTTTCTGCCCTTTTGCACTTTGGTCTCTTAAGAGACTTTATAGGTAGAATGAGGCTTAGACTGTTTTGGTGTGTTTGGGTGAAAAAGAGGACCTTTCCTAGCATAAACCCACCCATATAGATGTGTTGGAATAGTTGGTTTGGTCATATGATGAATAGAATGAAAGTTACACCACTTTCCAACTTTACACTGCATGCAACTGACATGTTTTTCATCAACTAGAATCCATTCACCACGAGAAATTGACTTGGAGCTATCAAAAACTGAGAAATATTATTGTAGATGGGCCCTACGTGATCCTATAGCCTCATACAAAAAAATTCCAAATTCCATGGTTTCTGAGTAATCGCTCATCAACGTGTGTTGTGCTTTTGCACTTTGGTCTCTTAAGAGACTTCACCAGTAGAATGTGGCTCATAATATTTTAGCATGTTTGGGTGCAAAAGGGTACCTTGAATGGAATAAACCCACCCATACAAATTTTTTGGAATAGTCAGTTTGGTCATATGACGAACAAAATGAAAGTTACACCACTTTCCAACTTTACACTACATGCAACTGACCCTTTTTCCATCAACTGAAATTTGTTCAAGATGGGAAAACAACTTGGAGCTATAAAAAACTGAGAGTGGTTATTGTAGAGGGACCCTACATGATCCCGTAGCCTCAGACATAACATTTCCAAGTGCCGTAGTTTCTGAGTAATCGCTCGTTGAAGTTTATTTCCCTTTTGCACTTTGGTCTCTTAAGAGACTTTGTCGGTACAATGTGACTCAGACTATTTCAGCATGTTTGGGTGTGAAAGAGGACCTTTCCTAGCATAAAACCACCCATATAGACGTGTTGGAATAGTCTGTTTGGTCATATGACAAACATAATGAAAGTTACACCACTTTCCAACTTTACACTACATGTAATTGACTCATTTTTCATCAACTAAATTTTTTTCACCACGGGAAAAAAACTTGGAGCTATCAAAAATTGAGAGAGGTTATTGTAGATGAGACCTACATAATCCTATAGCCTCAAAAGGAATGTTTCCAAGTGCCAAGGTTTTTGAGTAATCGCTCGTTGAATTTTGTTTCCCTTTTGCACTTTGGTCTCTTAAGAGATTTCACTGATAGAATGTGGCTCGAACTGTTTTGACATATTTGGGTGTGAAAGAGGACCTTTCTTAGCATAAAACCACCCATACGGATGTGTTGGAATAGTTGGTTCAGTTGTATGATGAATAGAACAAAAGTTACACCACTTTCCAACTTTACACTACATGCAACTAACCCGCTTTCCATCAATTGAAATTTGTTCACCATGGGAAAACGACTCGGAGATATCAAAAAATGAGAGAGATTATTATAGACGGGGCCTACATGATCACATAGCCTCAAATGGAATGTTTCCAAGCGCCACAGTTTTTGAGTAATCGCTCGTTGAATTTTGTTGCACTTTTGCACTTTGGTCCATTAAGAGACTTCATCGATAGAATGTGGCTCAGATTGTTTCAGCGTGTTTGGGTGTAAAATAGGAAATTTCCTAGCATAAAACCATCCATATGGATGTGTTGGAATAGTCATTTTGGTTAGATGATGAACTGAACGAAAGTTACACCACTTCCCAACTTTACATTACATGCAATTGACCTATTTTCCATCAACTGAAATATATTCACCACGGGAAAACAACTTGGGTCTATCAAAAAATGAGAGGGATCATTATAGAGAGTCCCTATGTGATCTTGTAGCCTAAATGGAATGTTTCCAAGTGCCACAGTTTTTGAGTAATCACTCGTCGAAGATTTCTACCCTTTTGCACTTTGGTCTCTTAAGAGACTTTGTTGGTAGAATGTGGCTCAGATTGTTTTGACATGTTTGGGTACAAAAGAGGACCTTTCATAGCATAAACCCACCCATATGAATGTTTTGGAACAATTGGTTTTTTTGTATAACGAATAGAATGAAAGTTACACAACTTTCCAACTTTACACTACATGCAACTGACTCGTTTTCCATCATCTGAAATTTGTTCACCATGAGAAAATGACTTGGAGCTATCAAAAAATGAGAGAGGTTATTGTAGAGGGGCTCTACATGATCTTGTAGCTTCAGAAGGAATGTTTCCAAGTGCCATGGTTTCTGAGTAATCACTCATTGAAGTTTGTTTCCCTTTTGTACTTTGGTCTCTTAAGAGACTTCGCCAATAGAATGTGGCTCAAAATGTTTCGGTGTATTTGGGTGTGAAAGAGGACCTTTCCTAGCATAAACCTACCCATAAAAATGTGTTGGAATAGTCAGTTTGATCATATAACGAACAGAGAGGAATCTCACACACCTTCCTCAACTTTTCAAGAGCACCTGGAAGAATCGCTTCATTGAATACATTATGTATCTCATTCAATTTGGTCTGCTTCTTTTTCAAGTGTTTTTAGATCAAACTAACCTTCTTTTCATTTATGATAAAATATTCTTCTTATCTTTTAATTCCTTTTCTAAGTGGCTAATTTTAGTCTTCAGTTGTTTTGCTTCAATTTCAACACTTCCAACTATTGCCTTTGAATTTTCAACTATTGTTATCATCTTTGGAAGTGTCTTTTTGTTTAAAAAATGTAAATGTCTCTTTTAACAAGTTCTTTATAGAACTTCTCTACTAATACTTTCAGGTGTCCACCACACCAGTTCTTTTTTTCACTTACATTTCATATTGCTTCTTCCTTATCATCTATTTCTAGTTGTATAATTTTCTCCATGGAGGTATTAAATTCAAGAATCTTTGACTTTATTTGTTCATTTTTCAATCTTCCCATAAATATTGGAATGATTGGAGGATATTCCCAAAATGGTAAATATATGGAAAATGTGGTAGCATAGACAAGGCAATGAGCTATTTGAAAAAATTCATCAAAGAAATGCGGTCTCATGGTGATGGAAATCACCATGAGACCACATTTCTTTGAGGCATTTTTCCAAACAACTCAATACCTTTTCTACGATTTTTCTTACTATTATGCTTTGATAGGTTTTTTCCATGCATCCATAGTTTACTCGAAAGCACATGTTTTAGGCTTTTAGCCATAGTAGCAAGGGGACCTTGGAATGGAATATGACATTTATTAAAACATAAAAGGGGGGGTTTTCTTGAGTGTTATGGCTGCAATTTCCTTAGTAGACACATGTGAAATGTGGATGCATAGACAAGGCACATGAACTATATGACAAAATTCCTCAATGAGAGATGTCCTTGTGGTCAATGTGGATGCATTGACAAGGTAGTGAGCATGTTGTAAGAAAAAATGCCTCAAAGAAATGGGGTCTCATGGTGATCCCCATTTATTTGAGGTATTTTTTCTTACAATTCTCACTACCTTGTCAATGCATCCACATTGACAAGGTATTGAGCTCACTACCTTACCAATGCTACCACATTGACAAGGTAGTGAGTTGTTTAAAAAAAATCGTTAAAGAAATGGGGTCTCAAGGTGATATACATCACCATGTGACACCCTGTTTCTTTGAGGCATTTTTTCAAACAACTCAATAGCGTGTCTATGATTTTTATTACTATTATGCTTTGATAGATTTTTTCCATTCATCCATAGTTTGGTGCTTTTTTTGGGGTAGTCTCTTAAGAGCCCTAAAGCCAAAAAATGTCAAAATTTTATGAAGTCGTTTTGGGAGCTTGTGACACATATGAATGATTTTTATAGACCTACAAGTGGATAGTGAATCCCTTCAAACCAAACTCTCTCAATTTGGGTCAGCTCAACATCGTTTGTGTCTTCCATGTCAAATGCATTATTACAAAAAATTGTTAATGAAAAGCAATGCAAATATGGAAAGAATAATTTTTTGTGCATCATGGAGGGAAACCAAGTATACCAACACATCAATATGGGCAGTCCAAAGCTATGGAAGGCCTCCTTTTTTCACCCAAGTCCCTTCATGATTTTAGAGTGCACTAATCCAGGGTAGTCTTAAAAGTGTCGTGAGAGAAAAAAATGAAAAATTGTTATGTTTTAGGTATTTTTAACAAATGGGAAATGTGGAAACGTTGAGGTAGGAAGGTGAATACTAGGTAAGGTCTCTTTTCATTACCTAAGTCACCTGATCGTTCTAGGGTGCTCTTTTTGGGGAGACAAATACAACAGTCAATACCTACGCAAGTAATCTTTCTAAATAAGCATGCAATAATTGTTAGATAGTGAATAAGAGTCTTGGTAAGTGAAAAGCATGAAATGTATATAAAAAAGGGAAATAATAGTGCTAAATTCATTTAACTATGCCAAAGCATGATGAAAAATGTATAGTCAAGTGTAAGGATGGTCATGAGAAAAAACTCTTTTGTGGTGTGTGAGTAGTTGTTAATTGTCAATGATTATCATGGTCCTTCAAGAAATATCAAAATACATTATTTTCATCTTTCCCTTTGATCTTAGAAAAGTACACGAATCAAATGATAACTAGAAGTCTCTACTTAGGAGTTATATTTTCTGAAGTTATGAGAGGATTTATATTTCATTCCAAGAAAGAGTCCAACATTTTGGTAGTGTGATCATAAAAAACAATTGAGAATAGGAATAGGAAACTTGACTAAAAATATTCTTTTTATAAAAGTGAAATAAGTTAAGTTATGTTATACAAGATGCAACATAAGAATAAAAATGAAACATTAAGAACAATCCAAAATACCAAATTTGTTAACACTAGTAAAAACAATGGAGAAACTTAACAAAAATAAGGGATTGGAGCAAGTGTACACAAATAAAATCACCTCCAAGCAATGAAGATGAAATTTTTTGTCCAATAGTAAACCTCCATGAATAAAATAGGTTGAATGAGAGCTCTCACCCTACTAGTTAAACAATAATACCTTCAAAAATTTAGCGATTGAGAGAATGTGAGGATACTCATTAGAAATGGGATCAAAGAAGAACTTGCATATAAATAGAAATAACATGAATCTAGATAAGATGAACAATATCATACTTGTCCCATACAAAAAAGGATCTGCTACTGAAGTGTGCTTGAAGGGTCATCTCTTACCTTCAAAGTATCCACTATTGCTTCATGATCGACACTACTAATTGTCCATAGTTCCTTATTCTTGGTTTTGCATGATATCTCAATAACTTAACATTTATTTTTATAACAAGGTGTGAATACATGAGAATGGTTTTGTGTTTCTCGTAGTCTTCAAATCCAAGTATGCCATTCTTTCTAATCATATATGTTCACAACCAAGTTTTGGAAACAACAACTGAACCTGTAAGATACATGAACCCATCATCATCTATCATTAGTTGTGTTAGCTTCTTCTTTCCTTGTACACATTGTGCCAACCAATAGTCTAATACCTCTTCATTCTCATATGGTGCAACAAACTGCATAGACATGTCTTGGTTATACAAGATCTAAAAAATGGTCATAGTCAAGTGAATTTTCCATTTCATCCTCTAAAGAGGATTGTGTTGCAGATAAAAGGGTTAGAAACTGTGGAATCCATGTATCTACCCACTCACTTTACTCACATTGATCCTAATCACACTAAATACAATTCTGACAAAAACAAGCCAACTCTCATGTCCATATGGTCATGCAATTGAATATGAGCTTCAAAATGAATGCATCTTTGAAGATTCTCTAATTGTCTAACATTCCAATTTCTCTCCCATTGTGCCCTCTTCAACCAACCAAAAGAACCTACACACTTTTGAATCAACTGTCCCTCCTCTTGATAATGCATAACTACACCAATCAAAAATAAAGCATGCATCATTGAATGTTGCACCACCTCTAATATTCATTTCTTCTTTAATTAGAGTTCTCTTCACACATGCACTTGTGCCATCATGCTCACGTTTTCCATGGTCAGCTTCAAAAAACTTCAAATATGTGGTACACCCTTCTGCATATGCATCTTGCTCAACCAATAAAACATACAAGCATTCTTGAATTACCCCATGTAGTTATCTAACCAAATAAGATGTTGACCCATTGCAATACCTTTTTCCTACAAGAACTCAAAAAAAATTTCAAAATAATGTTGCACAAACTTGGATGAATGAGATCTATCATCACTCATGTAAAAATGGTACTCATTGATTATCTTATTGTCTTATTTTTTACTATCAGGGGCATGTCTATATGTTATGTGTACAAAAATAGTAATTTGAATATAACTATAGTATTGACATTGTACCTCATTTTGTGGTTGCAATGTGTAATTTTCAGAAAAATCAACCATGGATATTATAGTTCCAATGGGGAAAGAGTCCTTACACATCCTGAATTGTCGATCCAACCACTGAGACCTATGACTATACCTTGCATGCTTGTAGAAAATTATTTTCTTAAAATTACTTACCTCTCTTGTAATTAACTCACATCTAGAATCTTCACCTCCACTCTTCAAATTATAGTTCACTGTCTCAAATCTTTTTTTTTCTCAACAATTGTTTTAGCAAATTCATGTTCATTGCCCTCATGAAAACATGTTACAAACTTTGATAAACCACAACATTACAAGCATGTTTCATTTAAACAATCATTTCTATAAAAAAGAAACCATCACCTCTAACACATAATAATGAATCTACCAAGTCCATGGATGAATTCAAAATTTGCATTGCATGACACTCCTACAACATTTCGTTAGTATGCATAGTAGAATGAATATAGCATAATAGTTCATGATACATTGAAAACTCTATGTGGTATTTACAATAACATGTACTATGAATATTACTAGGTACACAATAAAATGGCTTACAAGATTCAAAAGCCCTTTGTGAGATTTGTAAATTTGGATGTGTTTCACAATTTTTTTTATACAATCTTGATTGGATACATTCCAAGAAATGTTTAGGATGCGGTGTGCGATCTTGATTGCCAATTCTTAACTTTAAAACATCCTTTGCATTCGGTGATACTCTAGATTGAGAGTGCCAAAATCTTTGAATTTCATTCTTTAATTTATTCGTTAGCTTCTTATCAACACATGGAAGCCTCCCACTAAAATCCCATGTAGATCATTTTGAAGAGGACTATCAAGTCTTCCTCTTCTTGAGAATTCTCTAGACAATGTTTTAATGATTTAGGTTTAAATCAATACAAGTTTGTCTCATTAAATGAGCCTTTTTCAAATGATGGCTTACTAATGAGGTTGTGATCACTCTATCAGAAGCTCACTTATATTTTTCCTTACTTGTCTTTCCAATAGAATTTAGAGAATTAAAAATATTTTTGACAAGAATACTATATTTTTCCAACTTTTTGGTGACACGAATCTTTATTTTTTTTAATAATGGTCTCATTTTGTAAGACTTTAGCAATTGTACAAAATTGATATTGTTCGGTTAATGTCTTATTGGAAAAGTATTGATTGAACATATCGGTAACCCACAATTGAACTATTTGTGATTACCTTTTTCCATCAAGTTTATCTATTATGTTCTCATCTATTGCAAGTAACCATTTTTGGGTTCTTGAATGTTGAGCATTTTTATTGGATTCATTACAAATAGATGGATTTGGGATTTCATTTTCTTCTTCCCGAATATCCTTTCTTGTGTAATTTGGAGATACATTGACATTAATTGTTTCATTTTCACGTATTTCATGTTCAACATTAATATTTTTTAGTTTCATACCCAACATTTAAAATTTCATGTTGGACATGTTCTTTCTTAATTTCGTGTTCAAAAATTTTAATTTCAATTGAGTGTTCACTATTTTTATTTTTATTTTCATGCTCAACATTTACATTTTTATGTTCAACATTTTGCTTCTCAATTTCATATTGTAAAGTTTCAATTTCAATTTATTTTTCAATATTTTTAAATTCAATATCACGGTCACTTTGAATTTCACTTAAAGGTAAAGAGGAGCCTTCTCCTTGAAGAGAATTTGACATACCTCTTCTTTCCACCCTCTTTCTTACTCTATCTTTCTCTCTACTTGCCTCAATTGCCTCTGCTTGACAATTCCTCTTCTTTTTTGCTTCACAAAGATTATTGCTTCACATTATCCAAACCCAAACAAGTACCAAAATGATTGAAAGAATAAAATTTTGTGAAAAATAGTACTCCAAAAGATAAATCTTGTCTGTAATGCATAGAAATCATGATATTCCTGACAGAGCAGAGAATGTGGGGACTCTTGGAATAGACAAAATTAACTTTTATCTATTTTCTTCACTCAAACAAAACGGATATCTATTTTGTTAGGCAAAATGGATATCCATTTTGTTTATAGCCATTCACAAAAGAATACAGGGTACAGGAAACAATATTAATATTATTAATAATTATATTAATATTATTAATATTTATATTAATATATATTATATTATATTATATTATGTTATTTATATAATATTATATTATTTATATATATTAATATATTAAAATAATATATATAATATAATATTATTTATATACTTAATTTAGATTATATGGCGTCTACTCCGAAAACTCCCACGTTTGCTCAGACTCCCAGCGTGCTTCACTTAGTGAGAAACCATGGTGATGGTGCTCTCAAAGGGGCAAAATTGGCGAAGGTGGTCGTCATTTTTGGATTTTCCTCGGTTCCTCAATCGAAGCACGTCTAGGTGTGTGGTAGGGAAGGCATCCCAGAGCGAAACCCTAGGTCTCCATTGGCCAATTTGCTGGGTCTGAAAGATGGCATTGCAGGTCTTGTTGGCTTGCCTAGTCTGTGCCTGTATACCTTGAATATCTATCCCACTCTAAATGTGCAAACTAACTAAGAAATGTGAATGAAAAAATACCAAGGACACTTCAAGATTAGCCAAAAGAGTGATATAACGAAAAGGAAAATGAATAAAATGAAATACAAACAATTTCACCTTCCTTGCTGTTGATATCTCTTTGATTGGCCCTTGCTTGGAATGATTTGTGTGCTCCTTAGATGATGGATTGAGTGACTAAATGCAAGATTAGATGTGCAATATGATCAAGAGAGATGGCTAAAATGATGGCAGAGGATTGAGGATGTAAATTAGCAAAGACAGTTATGAACCAAAGTGCTGGAAATGCCTGAAGGAGGGGTATGAGATCTTGAATTCTCTAGAGAATTCAATGGTCAAGATTGATTCAACAAGGTCAAGATGAAGGGCTATGGTGGGTTGAGAACCCACAAGCCCTCACATCTTGACATGTGGAGGGTGAAGTGGCCAAAGGGATATGAGATGGAGGTGAGGTGTCAAGAAGGTACATGAGGTGGAAAAGGACACGCACCTTGGGGAGTGAGGAGATTTCCTCAAAAAGGGATTCCTTGTCCCCAAGTGGGAGGAAGGGGACATTTGAGGAATCCTTGGCCTCAAAAATCTACATGGGAAAGGAAAGGTGGTTGGGAGGATATAAATGTGAATTAAAAATTCACATTCATAGGAGGATCTAGAGGATAAAAGGTGGGCTCCAAAAAGGTGGGACTTAGTCACATGTGTAGATTGTGACAAGTCCAAGGTTGGTCACATGTGGATATTGTGACAAGTCCAAGGCTTCTAGAAGCCTTGGAAGAATGAAATGTGAATTAAAAATTCACATATAAAATAAGGGAATCTAGGAAGAATAAAAAAGAATTAAAAATTCTTTGGAGAATGATTGCCTAATTAATCAAGACTGAGGAATAGGGGCTGAATTAGGATTAAAACTAAACTGCAAAAGTTGAGGATGTGACCCATCCCAATCAAGGATTAGGTACAAACATCCTTAATGAAGAGATTGAAATGGATTAGATTAGATGAATGATAGGAGGGAATTAAATAAATGTAATATTTATTTAATTTATTTGGATGAAAGAGGATTAGGAGGGTAAGGTATTTAATTATTAACAACACTTAGGGATTTAGCAGAATTAAAGATATTAATTAAATAATAGTAATATTACTTAATTAACTCAGATAAGAGGATGTTTAGATGAAAAGTGATAAATTTGGATAAATTAAGTGTCCAAATTTGGATGTCTACAGTGCCATGATGGCGATGATTGCAGAAAGAAAAGTTTTGTTGATGCCCTTGTTTCCCACCCTTCATCTCCACGTATGGGTTCCCATGGGTCGGGGTTCTCCCTGGGCTCGCCGGCTGCTGGGTTTTCCCCTGCCAAGCAAAATTTTGAGCCTCTTTGGATTCACAGCGGGGCTTCTATGCGCCCTCCATTTGTAGTTCGACAAGCTTCTGCCCCTAATGTCAGTCTAGATGGCCTTGTATGCGACAGAGAATATTACTTGCAAGATCACGCCCTAGTATGTCGTTTCACTAAAGTTTGGCCTAAATTATGTGACCTCCATTCATGGATTGAGGCAAATTGGAAGGACTATCTGGAAAATGAAATCAGCATCTACCTCTGTGCGAAGGGGTTTTTTTATCCTAGAATTTGAGTCTATGGATGACAAAGAAATGGTGCTAAAAGTCAGACCTTGGTTCTCCCAATGGGATATTCTGTATATGAAACCTTGGTCCCCCTCTTTTGATCCAAGCACAGAGTCATTTGCATCTACATATTTATGCGTTTGTCTACCTTACCTCCCACTACAGTTTTGGGAAATAGACTATTTGAAAGCAATTGGAAATAGCTTGGGGAAATACCATAGTCTCTCTGAAGAAACAATCAACTATGAAAATTTGACTTTTGCTCACCTCTGTGTAGAAATAGATGTTTCAAATGGCCTCCTAGCATAAATATTTCTCAAAGTTGGAAATAGGCACTGTCGCCAACCAATAGATTATGAAAAGATAGCTTTCAGATGTAGAATTTTCTTTGCAACAAAACATGTTACTACACAGTGTGGTAAAAGGAGTTTTGGGGAGAATGCTAGTGTTTCCCCTAAAAGCATCCCCTCATGGTGGGTTGGGGTTGAGTCCAGACATTATGTTGTTGCTCCTTCTATAAAGAATGCTAGTGACTTCACTTCCTCACTTCAGGAATCTGCTCCTACTATGGCCCCCTCCCACTCGATTGTGGATGACTGTCATGTTCTGGTGTCTGTGCCAGAATCAAAGCAATACGATGCATGCATTACATCTCCATCCTTGGAGGTTTCCAATACTATTTCCTCTTCTCTTTCGGTAGCTACTATGGCGGTTTGCAAATCGGGTTCTTCCTTGCTGGCAGATTCGTGCTTGGGCCAGCATCCCTCCTTGGATGACCAATAGGATTGGACAGAGGTGAAGAAAAAGAAATCCCCATCCTTAAAATAAAAGTATCCAATGTCTCTAAGATCCTCAAAGTAATATGGAACTTTGGAGGGATAATTTGTGGCCACACCCACTTTTGGGTTGATGCAGGTTCTATTAGGTTAGAAGGAAAGTAAAATTTTATTTGTGTTTGGGCACCCCTGGTGGAAAGGGCATGCATTTATTCTCTCTTTGAATTTTGGGTGTTGTCCCCTTGACAACACTTACCTATAAAAATAAATAAAAAGAAAAAGAAATATTGTATTATTTATATTCATATAAGTATAATAAAACTTTACAAAAGATGAAATGGGTACTCATGTTGTCAATAATGGATATATGTTATGTAGACATAACAAATTTTTTTTATTAAAGCTTAAATCATACCTCCAAATATGTAATATTTTTGGAGAAGATGGGTACCCGTGTTGCACAAACATATGTTCATTTTTTAATAAAACGGATATTTGTTATATCAAACTTAAAAAATCTATTATATATATTAAATATTATATTATATACTTATATTATATATTATGTAATATATGATATATTATATATATTACATATTATTATTTTTCTAATATATATTATAAGACATTTATTAATATTAATATATAGGACATAAAAGGTGGATCATGATGGGCCAAAAGTATATTATACATTTGTAGGTATGTGTATTAATGACTTTTTTACCCAAAATTGATGAAACAAAAGGGTCTTAGAGGAGATTTCAGCTTTCCACCAATATAAATTATGCTTTAATTTGAATTTAATAAATAATTATTATCCATTTATTGTGAATTACTTACTCAAAGTCCTGACTGATAGGCTGATTGAAAAACATTTATAACTTCACAAAATTTGATATCACATTTTGAATCTGAAACATGTTATTACTCCATGATCCAAGTATACTCATAGGATTTTAAAAAGAAAAATTAAATTTCATAAGTCAATCAAGTTATGTGCCCATTATGACTTTTTATATTTTAAAGTTGTAATAAAAATTCAATTAATTATTTTATTTGAAAAAATACCATAAAAATATGCATCGCATCTGGATATGAGTCCTCTACTGATGGAGCAAACTTATAAAAATATCATTTGCTATATTAGGTGGTTTTACACCTACTTCTATTTTTCCCTGAAATTCTAAGCACCACTCCATTTGAAATTTTATTTTTCACCAAATAGATTTTGATATTTTTAAATAAACCTAGTAGTTTAGAAACTACATTCAATTTTATACAAATTCTATTCTTACATATTTTTGAAATAATATAGATAACTTATTCAAATTTTTACGTCGAGTTGCCTAACACTGATTTTTTCTAAATTTTTTGCCACTTAAGGGCCTGTTTTTTCCATGATGATCCTGCACATACCCTATATTTTAATATATATTAACACATGGAAATGGTGTAAAGTGGGAAAGGGTCCCACCTATCCTATTTTTCTATAGTTCATTCAAGGAAACCCTAGAGATCTCAATCTAATGGTTCAATTGAGAAAAGGGGTTATTACAAGGTCTCCTTGGGTGTGATTAAACAAAGAGGGTTCACCACTAAGAAAAGGCTTAGAAAGAAACTGAAAATCAAAATAATGCACTAAGAAACTGAATGTAATATGTAAATCTAACTATATATGACCTAGAATATGAAACTGAAAATTAGAATAATCAGCTAAGAATGAACAGAGGTGCACTTGGAAAACTAAAGATGCTTGAAACAAGGTTTGCAATCTTGAAATTCTAACTTTTAATGTCAACTGGGACTCATACGCTAGATAGGGCGATTTAGTTCTAGTTTAGGGTTTCGGGCTGAAACTGAAATCTGCAACTGGTAAACCAAGATCTATAGGAAATGTCTAAAAAGTGGTATACTAGGACTCATATGCCCAAGGTGGTGATTTAGTCCCAGTATCAAGGTCTTGCTGAAATTCTAATATCCTCTAGTGATCTTCTATAACTTCTCTCTTGTCTGATCTCCGAGTCTGAAACTCTGAATTCTAACATGTAGGCGACTTTCCGTGAAGATGACAATCTCTTGACAACTTTGACAACTTAGTCTTCAAAGGATCTTCAAACCTCAAAGCACCTAGATCTGCAATCACA
>VDFB02370731.1:0-40863 GCA_007258455.2 Sequoia sempervirens | reverse complement strand
TTGCACCACTTTGCAACTTTACACTGCTTGCATCTGGCAACTTTTCCCTCCACTAAAAAGTCATCACCACAGGAAAATGCCTCTGAGATAGCAAAAACTGAGAGAGGTTTACGTAGATGGTCCCAACATGATCCTGTAGCCTCTGACGAAGAGTCTGTATGCCCCACGGTCTCTAATAAATAGCCATTCAAATATTGCTGCCTTTTAGCACATTGGACTCTTAAGGGAAACTAGTGGGCAACAGAGTTAACTTCTTCACAAACTTGGTTTGAAGTAATTTCATTCTTTTTTGTGCATTTGAGAGACATTTTGACTGGAGGTCGGTCTATGAGCCCTGTTCTATGATATTACAAAAAGGTATTGTGGGACCTATATTAAGCTACCACTCTCAATATCATACAAATTGAACCCTGGCATCAATAGACTCTATATATCAAGCTACCACAATTCTGTTGATGTTAGCAGCTTTGTCGATCTCTTCCAGCCATTCCAACACATGATAGAGCTTGGAAAAGAGAGAAGGAAGTCCTCTAGCAAAGAGGAGAGTAGAGTCCGCTTCAAGAGTAAAACATTGCACTTGCTAAGATTAAGCTCGCCCAGCCATACAAAAGTGGCATATAATATAGCAAAGTCCGCTAGCAATACATAAAGGAAAGTTTGCCCTTGTTTCTTGGCACAAACACTCAGCAAATCCCGCCCATGTTAAGAAAGGGATGTGTCAAACATGATTGAAGTCTGGCACATGTCTTGGCCATGAAACTTGACAAGGTCCACGCTTACCAAAGAGTGACATGGCATAAAAGATGGAATCTTGCCAAATTCGCTTCAAGAGGATAATGAGTGTCCGCACTTAGAAGAATATGAACATGGAAAGTGAATGAGTGAAGTCTGCTTAGCATGTTAAGTCTGAAATGGCAAGAGAAAAGAGGAAGTATGCCAGCCTTAAAGTGAAATTGAGCTCGCCCCTCATTTGTAAAGGGTGGAGACAGTGTATAGAATTGTTGTGATAGACCATTTCTGATAATAAAATCTCTTATGCATGATTTTATTTGAACCACTTCTATTGGAAAATAGTGTGCATGGTTGCATAACTTTTCCACCATAGATTGGAGATAGATTAGAATTAGATTACACTTGGAATAAAATTTGCCTAAAGTTAGCCTAAGCTTACTCTATGGATTCTTAACTTTTGTCTGGATAAATATTGTTCGATTGGAAGGTATTTATTCATGATGTGAAAACCATAAGCACATTTCCTTGAAGATTGCAATGGCTTTGCGTAGTTGGCATGATTCTTGTGTGGCGAAACAAATTTTGGTTTTGTTTCACCAAGTCAATATCATCTCTTGAATTCTTAGGAAGTAGATTAGAACTTCTGACCACTTGTCTCCTTTTTCAGTTTGTTTGATCTGCAACCCAAATAAAAGAGCTTCATTGTCCAAACCTTCATTGTGAATTGAAAAAAATCAATGCTTTAGGTGTGATAAGTTTGGTCACTTTTCCAAACATTGTTCAGATAGACCTAAGCATCAAGCCTTCATTGCAGATGTAGATGATGTTTCTCCACAAAAGAATGAATATTTGTTTTGCTCAGCATTTTCAAGCAATGTACCCACTGACACCAACACTTGGCTGATCGACAGTAGTTTTCTCAGAAAGAGGGAGTTGATTATGAAGAAACATTTGCTCCTGTTGCTTGTTACACTTCTGTCAAAACTATCATTGCCCTTGCTACATCAAGAGGATGGAAGATTCATCAAATGGATGTGAAGACAACTTTTCTCAATTGCGTGATTGAGGAAGAAGTTTACATCGAGCAACCTGATGGTTTTGAGGTTCATGGGAAGGAGTCACATGTGTGTGTTTCCTAAGAAGGCCTTTGTATGGTCTTAAAGGTGCCCTCGCTCATGGCATTGAAAAGGATTGGATCTAAGACTGCCTATTTAGCTTCCTTTGAAGAATGATTCCTCGATTCAAATCTCTACTCAAGGTAATCACCGGTGATGCATTAATATTGGTACTAATTCATGCTTCTAGAAATGCATATATATATTATTTTACATGTTTTCCATTGTTCAACCCCTACACCCGCCAAGTAAATGGTTGCATAGTGTGTGTGGAATGAGGGGGGAAGCAGTGCCCTCGCGAATTAGAAATCTTTTCATCTATCAAAGATCTAGTTGTTACTTATGCAATGTGAAGTAATGCTTTGAGTTTGAAAGATGTGCAATGCAATGTAATTACTAATATGAATAACTTTTAATTATTAGTTATGTATTCAAGTAATTGCATAATCAAGCAAGTTGACTTTGTAAAAACTATATTGTAATTGAATTTTTTTCATCTATCAACATCTAGTTGTTACTTAAGCAATGCGAGGTAATGCTTTGAGTTTGAAAGATGTGAAATGCAATGTAATCAACAATATAATAAACTACATAATATAACCATTCTTTTAATGTTATTGTACATCAAGATATTTAACCATTGCTCACTTGATTAAAATTTCAAAGAGTTTAATTATACACATGAGAGGGTAAATTAAATTCCGAATGTCAACTCTCTATATATATCAAATTATCCAATCATCATGTATGTCCATATACAAAAATGCATCAATCTTCAACTCAAAACAAAATTTTACATAATATGTGGCATATGCCATCTCGCATATATTCAATATTTACATGCCAAAATGTCTATCTCATCCTAAACCATCGTGGATCATCAAAATGGAGCCTCCTTTGAAGCACTCCGCTAGTTCTCCTCAAGGTAGCTACACAAGAAAAGTCAAAACCACAATTGAGATTAGTTATAATTATATAATTTAAAAAAATCCTATCAATTAACATCAAAATCAATATACATTAAATTATAATTGAACTCTAAAATTGTAATCTTGATTACCTGAAATATCTGTCTCTTCAAAGGGTCAGGAGTCCTAGAATATGCCCCTCTCAAAGAACCAACCAAACCATCTTTTGTAATTTCAATCTATATAGGTGAACAAAAACATAAAAGTGATCCAAGTAAGCATACAATTGTCAGTAATAGGAACATATAAATACCAAACACAAAATAAAATGAACACATATTTCTTTAGGTGTTTCAACACCTCCTCCTTGAGCTGCTTCAACACCTACTCCTTCAGGGGTTCCAATACGTACTGCTTCAGGTGTTGTGGCCCTTGTCAACAAGGACGTATAGCTCATAATACCCTGCACATAAAATGACAAGTACATATGAAACTACCAATCTATGTCGATGTATGTATAATCAATATAAGATCTTAAAATTCTCAATTCAATCAAATTTGAGTTCACTACCTCTTAACCACAATGCTGCACTTCCATAATCTAGATAAGTATGTAATTCTCGCCAGACAAGGTATTTCCTAAGAGGAAATAAGATAAACATATAAGTTATTATATAATTTTGGCTAATGACAATTCAAAATGACAAGAAAGTATATAATAAATAAAATGTAAATGAGTGAGTGCAAAATATATACTATGTGTGTGTCAAGGCCAAATGAAATGGCCCTAAGGGTGGTATCAATCACTTGTGTAATCTCCTCCTTAGACATCAACTGTTAAATAGACCATGTAAATAAATATTAGTACATTATACTATCTCTTATTAATATTCATTTAAAACAAATGCAAGTTAAGTGAATTCACAACTTAAATTTTAATCGCGGTCACTATTCCAATGTCCCTCTCTAAAGGTGAGAGGACTTCTATATTTGCGCTCCACTCCCCTGCATCTGATCTATAATATCCACATCGTGGAAGTCATAATCGGAAGGGTCTAGGGGATGCTCGGCAGGCTCTACAAGAGGACCCAAGCATATTTGGTGGCACATGGAGTAAGTATGTGGTACACAAATATGTGGACCTGACGAGGATGATGCAACAACACTCGAGCCATCACCAACATCACCAGAATGTGGTTGAGCTACTACATAAGCATGCAAAACCAAAAGACCACTCAAAGAGTGAATAGCATGGATAGTCTGTGTGGCTGCATCCTGCATAATATCTGGATGGTATACTGAAGGTGGCAGAGGAAGGGGAGGAGGGGGAACATATGGGAGGGGTATTACTCTAACTGCCCCTAGCCTATCCTGGGGCATACCTCCACCAACTCGAAGGGTTTTAATGTCAAAGTAATTGACATGATGCCCTAACACAAACTCAGCATATAATTTTTTTATAAAATAAAATGGTATATCACAATTATTGTTCAGTGGTTTCAAAAAAACCATACACCAACGATCTCAAAAGTTTTCTACAATGTCTCTATGAGTGTACCATTTTATAGAAAGTTTTGTTTTATTAACATTAACTGGCAAACCAGTGCAGGGGTTAACAAATAAAGAGGCTATTTGGGCTTTGGTTATTCTAAGATCTTTCACATCATCATAGGACAATCCACATGCACACATATTCTCGATGTCCTCGCCACTCTAATGAAAGGTACTATAAGCCATGAGAGAGTGGCTCTATGTTTTAATTATTTTCCATTGTAGTTTCGACACTTTAAATAACCTGTGGACTCCTTATATAAACTCTGTAAATGCCCCCTTAATTGTTGCAATTTTTAGAAATCTCAATTCTTGAATTGATGGTTGTGGAGGTGGTGGAGGTGGGTGGAGCAAACCATAATGCCCCGATTAAAATTAAAAAAAATTAATTTTAATTTAAAATTAGACAATATAAAATGAAAATATTATAAAAAATAATTCTAGTTTTTAAAAATCCAAATAAAACCCTAGTTTTAACAAAAAATCTATAAATTCTCTAATTTTAATCCAAATACATAAAACACTATTTTTAAATCAAAATCCATTACAAACATTCAATTTTCATCAAAATCCATACTAAATTCAATTTTTTCATAAAAAATCTATCAAAAACCCTATTTTGAAAAAAATCAACTAAAATTACACAAATCTAATTGAAAATTTGATTAGAGCAAAGAAAAATCAATAATCTAACCTTTTGAAGATGGATTTGCACCAAATCGGATATCTGATTTGCGAAATAAACTTTTGACTGTGCGCCTGCCGCAGTTAACCAATTGTGTGAAATGAGAATGAGTTTTAATCGGGCTGATATTGAATATATATGTTGTCACAAATCGAATATCCGATTTGAACCGGATATCCAATTTGAATCAGATATCTGATTTGGAAATCTAGGTTTGGGTTTTGCTTCGGTAGTGTGTACTGACACCCAAGCCACATAAAGTCAACTCGGCATTTTCACGTTTTTGAATTGATGAAACGCGTTATTTTTTCTCCATTGCCACTTTTTGGCATACCATGATCCTGCACATGCCCGTCAATCTTTCTAGTTTGAAATTCCAAGCTTTAGGGACCCACATCCTTTGCAAGAGCCTAATATCCCTCAAGAAAAATCTTCCAAATAATTTGCATCAACTTCCTCTAAATCATTATCACTCAAGTCCTTTGATTCATCCCAATCTACTAAATGTGTTGTCTAAGAACTACTTAAATGGGATAGAAAACAAAACAAAAAAATCCAAGACATCTTTTTCCACAACACCCATCCATAATTCTCCTACCACTATGTCTATCCTAGATCAAATACCATCAAATACTACCATCTCTATGATTCAATCCATATAGGAAGATAAACATAAACTTTTTATGAAATCTATAAAATCCACAAGGTCCAAAATAAATAAACGTCATAAGGTCCAAAAATATCCCACTAGTTTGAGCATACTATTAAATGCCACATTAGGAACATATACTAAAGGCCTAGCTGATATAGGGAATATTGAAGCGAAGAAAAGTGTATTTTTCTTGTCTAAGAAGGAATTAATGCTATGTCAAGAGCTCACTCTAAAGCATGTCACAACTTTCTCCCAACCAAATTAAGATCAAGTTACTAAAAAAAGTACCCATAAATTATCATAATATTTATGTTAATCCAATCTTTGACCAAGCACCAATAGATGCTTATGAGACCCATCACAATCCAATCTTAGATAAAGATCCTATCTATGATAATGGCATCCAAAATCTAATCTTTGATCATGATCCTACCATTGATCTAGAAATCCAAGATGACCCCTTACTCCACTTGTATCCCATCCATGACCTTGAAATCAAAAGTGAACACATACATACTCCTAAAAATTCCATTTCCCAATATGAGACACTTGCCTCCCTTGGACACATAGATAGTCAAACAAATGATATGGATCCCACCATGCATGAGGATTCATAAGACAAAGTTAATCACATTGAGCATATCATTGATCAAGATATCATAATTACAAATAAGGAGAAATTGCAATCATCCTACAAGTTGGGTTCAACCACCTTCATATGATTTGGTCTTCTCACAGAACAAAACATAGATTTTTTTACTAATTCATGGCTGCCTAATTATGGATTGGAATCATGTTTCAAAAGTGAAAAATATCCTATGGAAAACAAAATCTATCAAAGCATGGGATACAATGGTAAAGGGTTAGGGCTTCATGAGAAAGACATTCTAGAATAGTATCAGTATATGAAAATGACAGATATCAAGTCCTTGGATACACATCTCCAAGCAAGCAGTCTAATGGTGACAACTCAATGATAGTTGGCACAACCTTGTCCAATGAAAGCATCAAAACAAAGATCATCCATAACTCATATAAGAATCCTCCTTCCACCCATCTTGTACCTACTTCCTCCATCCATACTAGCACACCACATCCACAACATCCTAAGCCTCTTAATTGAGACCAACAACATCACCCATTATACAAAGTGAAGAATTACCATGAAACAAAAGATTTCTATCAACTACTAAATAAAAATAAAATGCATATTCCATATCAAAATAAAAATTAATCTAAAAAGTGATATACATCTAAAAATAAAGAATCAAGAAAAAAATAAATATGGATCCCAAAGTAAAGCACATTGATGAAACCAATCAAAGAAAGTCATCAAAATAGATCCATAGATCAAAAGTCGCATATTGCATGTACAATAGGTATACACCACCTTCACAATCAAAAAATAATGTTGGTCCTAATCCTAAGCTAAATCCCAAATCCAAATCCAATTCTACAACCCTATCTGTTATTAATGAATATCTAATAGAAATAGATATGTTTTTTATTAACATATCTTTCTCTCCCACTCACACATACACACACATACAATACATCTCTCTCTACCTCTCCCACCCTACCTCTCTCTCTACCTACCTCTCTACATTCCTTGCACCTTACCTCTCTCTACCTACCTCTCCCTATCTCCATACTTCCCTCTTTCTCTCTCTCCATCTATCCCTCCCACCCTACCTTTCCCTATCTCCCTCCTTCCCCCCTCTCTCATTCTCTCATACACACACAACCTCTCTCTCTACCTCTCCTTCCCTACCTCTCTATATTCCTTGCGCCTTACCTCTCCCTATCTCCCTCCTTCCCTATTTCTCTCCCACCCTCTATCCCTCCCACCCTACCTCTCTATATCTCCCTCCTTCCCTCTCTTTCTCCCTCCCTCTACTCTCCCACCCTAACTCTCTCACTCTCTCTTTACTTACCTATCCCTCTATTCCTTCCCCCTCTCTCTCTCCCTCCTCCCATCCCCTCTAATTTTCTCTCTCCTTCCCCCTCTTTATCTCCCCTCCCTACTTCCATCCCTCTCTTCTTCTCTATATATCCCCTCTCCCTCCATCCCTCCATCCTTCTCTCTCTCCATCCTTCTCTCTCTCTCTCTCTCTCTCTCTCTCTCTCTCTCTCTCTCTCACACACACACACACACACACACACACACACACACACACAACCTCTCTCTACCTCTCCCATCCTACCTCTCTCTACCTCTCCCACCCTACCTCTCCCTCTATTCCTTGAACCTTACATTTGTCTACTTGTACCCCTCCCTCCCTCTCTCTATCTCCACTCACCCTATCCCTCTCTACCTACCTTTCCCTCAATCCCTCCCACCCTACCTCTCTTTCTACCTACCTCTCCCTCCCTCCCAACTTCCCCTCTCTTTCTACCTCTCTCTCTCCTTCTTTCTCTACTTCTCTCTATCTCCCTTCACTTTCTCTACCTACGCTCTATTCCTTCAACCTTTCCTCTCTCTACCTACCTCTCCTTATCTCCCTCCTTTCCTCTCTCTCCTTTGCTCTATCCCTCCCACCCTACCTTACTACCTCTTCCTCCCCCCATCCCTCTCTACTTCTCTCTATCTCTCCTCTCTCGCCATCCATCCTAGCCTTCCTCTCCCTCCCTTTATCCCTCCTTCCCCCTTCTCTCTCTACCTCTCTCAGACCCTTCCCCCTCTACGTCTCTCTATATCCCCTCCCTACCTACATCCCTCAAATTCTCTCTATATCCCCTCTCCCTCCATCCCTCCAACTGTACCTCTCTCTCCACCTACCCCTCCCTTTATCCCTCACTTCCTCCCTCCTTCCTTCTCTCTCTGCCTCCCTCTATCCCTCCCACCTTACCTTTCCCTCTCTCTACCTTTCCCTCCCTACCTCCATCTCTCTCTAGATTATTTTAATATTAATATAATATATATAATATATATTAGAGTATATTAATATTAATATAATGTTATATTATATAAGTATAATATTATAATATTACAATGTATAAATATTATAATATAATATATGTAATATTATAATTTATATGTATTACATTTGATTGCTATAAATTTATTTTTTGTTTAAATAGATACTCGTTTTGTTTGAGTGGACAAAATGACCTAATTTTCATTTTGGTCATTCCAACAATCCCCACATGCTCTTTGGTATCGGGAATGCCATGATTTTTGTCTAATATAGATAAAATTTTACTTTTTTGCACTCCTTTACACAAAATTTTATGCTATCAATCACCAAGGCACTTGTTTTTGTTTGTTTAATAGGAAGCAGTAGCCTTCGTAAAGCCAAAAGGAAGAGGAAATTTGAAGTGGAGGAAATCAAAGCAAGTAGGGACAAATACAGATCAAGGAAGAGGGTGAAAAAGAAAGGTTTGTCAAATACCCTTCAAGGAGAAGGCTCTTCTTTACTTTTAAATGACATTGAAAGTGACTATGATATTGATTTTGAAAATGTTGAACATGAAATTGAAAATAAAAATAAAAATGTTGAACAAGAAATTCAATTTAAAAATGTTGAACATGAAATTGAAAATATTGCAAAAAGTGATGAAAGATGTCATGACCCTTATTTTCAATAAGTAATTTATAATTCAAAAATACTATTTTGATGCATTTAATTTGGTTTAATTAAATAAATTAGTAGTGAAATTAAAGTGCAAAGGAATAAAATAATTAATTATATTTTAATTAGAGAATTTATTTTGCAAATAAATGATAATGAGTAGCTATTTAGAATAATTATTTTTAATTACAAATTAAATGTTACCTCTTTGCTAACTATTTTGAACAAACATTTAAATTGCAAATAAAAGATATTTAGTTATTGTTTACTTAGAATAGATATTCAAGTTGCAATTAAAATGACACTTACGGAAGATAAATATGTGACACAAAAATAAATCTTATTTTTATTACTTTCAAGATTCAGTTATTGGAAAAATTGAAAACAAATCTTGAAGAGAAAGGAAAAGAATAACGAAAGGAGGACAGTTTTTCTGGATTTTTTTTTTTTTTTCTCTCTGCAAGAAAATATGGAAGGAATTTGAAGATTTGGAGAGTTGCGATTTCAAGCCAAGGAAAGAAGACATTTGATTTGGGTAGATTAGTTAATATCTCTAGTCAAAAGACAAATCATATATCTCAAGGGGGATTGGCACAACAATCAGTGCATTGAAATTGTGGATACTACATTATTCAAGTGATTTGGTTCTCAGGTAGAAGGTTTGAATAATTTAGAAGAGTCCTTCCAACATTAACAATATATCAGGTTTATCATATTGTTGAGAATTTTGGAGACAGAAAGATTGAAATTTTGGAGGACCGTCCCAGCAGATAAGTTTAATTGAAACCAATTGATGAGTCAGCGTAAGAAATTCAAGAGGGCCACAACAAGATTAGAATATCATTATTGGAGGATAAATCGTAGGCATGGAAAAATTGTGTAATATAATCAACAGATTCTGGAATCTCCACCAACAGGTCTGGGTGCAGCTCCTCATGCAATCTGGGTTTAGAATTGGGCAACAAAGAGAGTCATCGATAGAAGAATTCCATTGAAGATTGGCATTACAGGCATCCCTGTCCCTTGACATTTGTACCATATGACGGTTACGTGGACAAGTGGTTATGGGATTGAGGAAGCAATGCCTATTGTTGAGTGGGGTCTTGAAGGATGAGAGTCAACATTTTTGTCTTCGGCTGGGATGTTGACGATCAGTCGTAACATGTGTGAAAAATAACCAAAGAATGGATGTCAGGTGGAGAGGGTGAGTCGTTCCAGAATCGGATCAAGAACAGACACAAGGCCAGTTTTTGCATCCTTTTCTTGATGCCACTAATGGTATTAAAGTGGGTAAAGTACCATTTGCAATATCGAAAACTGAAAAGAACAGGCTAAGATCACCTGAGCTAGTAAAGCAATTTGAAGTTATTTTGAGGTACGCAAATATCTATCTTGTCAACGAATTTATTAGACTGTGGTTTTGTTTCCTAGAAATTTGCCAGTTCGTAGAACTTATCAGTTGGATTTAGTCTTTCCTAGTTATAATAATAATAGAAGTAAATTAAATATAGTGTCTATTCTCAAACTGTTATAAGGGATCTATATTTCTTGTTTTAGGGCTTTAAATTTTAATGTGGAGATTAAACATACCATTTGGTCACTGAGCACCTTAGCTTCCCGAGGACTCAAAATCATCTTTTTCAACAAAGTAAAATAATATTGATTTTTCTTTTTTTACTAGTAAAAGCGTATCAATAAAAAAATAAAACCTGTACATTTTTTTTTTAAAATAACATTACAAACAACTTCAACACACACTTGAATTGATTGTAGAAAAACCATAATATTACAATAAGCTAGACCTGACTCATATGACACTTGATAGAATTGTGGATGGAGAACCTGATGGATTAATCTCTGAATGGTGATTTCAGAATGTGTAATCCCAATCATATCAAGAATATGATAAATGTGTTTGTTTAGTGCAATGATCTATGTAAATTCTCACCATACAATCACTAGTCTCTAGTTATCAACATTGGAAGCCAGAGTATTGCATTACATCTCATATTAAATTTATGCTTTAAACATATTTTTCAGTTATTATGTAATGGTACATGAGTAAATGCCTTATATAATTATCTTGTACATGCAGCTTATCTCCGTGGACCATGACTCATGTCCTGAAGGAATTGCTTGCATTTTATTACATAGTATAATCTAGTACTTTAGCTAAGTATATATGATATTGTAGATGTAATCATAAAATAGTTGCTTACGACATGAATGCATGTTCAAATATTTATGTTCACTAAGGACTATGTTATCTATTTTAATTGAGTAGGATAAGTGACAAGAATAATTGTTGGCTTTCTAGTTACTTTGCTTCTATTTTATTTAATCTTTAATGTTGTTTCCCAATTTAATATGGTCAATGGTATTTTGTTTTTATTTCGAGAGTTTAATCTCTCCTTTTAATAGGATCTTTTTCTTCTTTCCATGAACTTGTGTTACAATGTTTTAAGTGATATCAAGGTATGAATTGAAGTCATATTCTTGGTCATTTTTAGTTCCATATCATGCTTATCATTCTAGATCAACCATGTAAAGTGTTACTTGAGTTTTTCTCCTCTTATATTTCATCTAAGCATGTCTTTTAAATTGCAGGATGTTGATGGTTCAGTGCCCTTCTTTTGGGGTGCTACAACAGATGGTTGTCTAGTCTTATTTGTGGAATGTGTAGCATGTTCATTGAATACATGAAATATGTTGAAAATAGATAGTAAGTTGAATAAGGTTTAGCATGTTGAATATGTTGATTATGTGAATACATTGAATGTCTTAAATGTATATGTGTGTTATCTTTTTAAAATAAAAGAGAAGTATAGATCTAAGATCACATCATTTGAAAGAAAAACTGAGGGAACTTGATAAGTATGCATTTATTCTAAATCTCATTCCTTGGAAGGAAAATTAGAAATCTTGTTTATTAAAACATTAAATAGTGTTACCTTCTTATAAAGTATTCTTACCATCATTGATGTAATAGTAACTCACCATGCCAAATCATCGTGCATGTATCATGTGTATATTTGAGCTAACTCTTGTGATGAAGATTTCATGATTCAAGAAGTATTCAAGTCAAGCTCTATCACAAACAAGCAAGAGATTAAGGCTAGAGTTTTGGTGATTAACAATATCATAATGTGATCATTTTTCATTCATGTATCTTATTTCATTTCAAGGTTTGATTACCAAAATGGGGTTTGACCAAGGAAAACCCCTATTCACTAACATTTTCTTGTAGGTCTAGGTGGTTGGAACATGGATGAGCAAGCCTTTCTTGTGTAAGCATCTTATTGGTTAGTTATGTTGTATCTGTAAGTATTTAATTTGAATAAAGATGATTCTTATTTGTACTGACAAATCATTTATCTTGTTTGATATACCTTGATTCATTGATGTGAATATTAATTCATTTTTATAAGTAATTTAAATTATATAATAATTCCTCTTAAATCTCACCATTATATAATTAGTTGGTTCTATTAAATTATTTTTGGGAATTGAGGATTATAATTAGTAATTGAGATATTTTTGAATCCTTACAAAAGACGTATTGATAAGAGTAACATCATAAGATTTTCTTGATGAATGTGGATGTGAACCCCATGAAATTAAAATTGCACTCAATAATTTATTCATTCATAGCATTGATGAAATTGATAACACACACTTGAAACATTGAAAGTCTATGTATCTTTGTATAAGAGTGAATTTGCACCCCCTATGCAAATTC
The DNA here is from genome assembly GCA_007258455.2 of Sequoia sempervirens. Taxonomy (NCBI): domain Eukaryota; kingdom Viridiplantae; phylum Streptophyta; class Pinopsida; order Cupressales; family Cupressaceae; genus Sequoia; species Sequoia sempervirens. The sequence continues at coordinate 27,909 of VDFB02370731.1, read as the reverse complement.
CCCTTTTTCCTTTTTTCCACCTTAGAAAACCAAGTTCGGAGGCTTAATTACACCTAAGCCCACTACTTTCATCCCACTTGGCACATGTTTTGAGTGTCGGTGGGGGAATTTCTATTGAGGACGCCCACACAACGCATAGACATCCGTGCGGCACGCTTATGTCCCTGGCAGATTCCTATGGTTGAATCTGTAGAGGCGTTACACTTCTCATTGGTGGTCAAGTTGTAATGTCCTCTTCAGCCTTCCAACTCGAATATGGCCATTTTCTTCATCTCCTCTTCAAATTCTCTCCTTCTACATGCATTTCAACTTCTTCCAAGCATTCAGACCAACTTCTTCACTCTCTTGCACTCACTTCTAGCATTCTCAAGCATTCTAGCAACACTCTTGCACTCCATTGCAGCAACAACTTCACTCCATCACTTCAGTAGAGAAAGTTTGGGACCAAACCATTGTAGTAGAGGCTTGAGTGCTCTCATTCTCTCCCCCATTAGCCTTGAGTGCTTTTGGTGGAGGTGGTAACCTTCCCATTCCTCTCCTCTATTACTTGGTAGAGTAAGCACATTTACTATTTTGTAGTGCTTTAGTGTTCTTCATTGAATTATTTTCTTTATCTTGCTTTCTTGGATGTTTGTGGAGGTGGAAACACCTAAATAGGGGTCTAACTGAGGTAGGCCCCTATACAACCACCCAACATTTTTCCTCCTCTTTGTGTATTGGTGAATGTGCTTTAAGGAGCTAGCTAGAGAATGAGTTTCTTTGTGAGATCATCCTTGCCACCCTAACTCTTGCATTTTTACTTTATCACATTAGAGAGTATTTTGTTTGCTTAATCACATTATTTTGGCCCTTTAGTAGTAGTTAGCTAGGTCATTAGCTTGTTTTCCTAGGTTTTACCTTGTCTCTTTAATTGTCTGGTCGTACGGACACCAACACACTTGAGAGATGCCAACGCATCACGCTGTCGTCCCAAGACCGTGCTTCTATCCTCAGGTAGAGAGGTTCCAAAGGTATAGCGTTGAATCCAAAAACTGGCTCGCCTAGCCCCATCTTGCATTTCAGGTCTATATGGTGATTGAAGGGCTTTATAGTCCTCATCATTCTTGTCCTGCATTCCCCAACATCTTGTTAAGTTGAGGTAAGTTAGGGAATCCTTTCACTCTTGGCCCTCCATGACCTAGGGCCTTAAACATGGTTTGTCCACCTCTCTTACATTTTTGGTGAACCCAACGTGAACCAACGTCTGTTCATCCGTTGGTGTTGAAACCTCTCCCGCATACTCCATGACTGTTGTGTTTCCAAGTGTTGTGAAGGTTTACGAGCATCACAAGCTAGTCTACAACTTCCAGGTATATCGTAAGTAGAAGTGTATGACACCTCCCAATAGAAAGGACGAAGGTCACTATCGGTTTCTCTACAGGCATTTTCTCTGGTCTCGTCGTTAGTATGGCAATGCAGGAGCAGTTGTCAAGGGGTGAATTAGGATTCTCTGATGAGACCGATCACTTCCCCACTCCTCCTATGTCTCCTACACCATCATCGATGGATGAGTATGAGGTTGTTAAGATCCCTTTAGAATATGTCTCCGCCCTTAGCAAAGGGTTGGACACTTTGGAAATAATTTGGAAAGAAAGTCGAAGATGGCTAGGGCCACTTGGGTAAATAGTGAACTAAAATACATGATTAGAAAAGATAGAACATGCTTAGAACTCCTGGCTAGTCTTACTAGTCTGACAGAAGCATGCGCTTCTTCTAACACTCCTAGTGTTATGTGAGGAGCCACTCTTGAAGATTATGAAGGACAAATAGAAGTGTCGATGCCTCCCAAGTCTGTCTATAAGGCTAACGCAATCCCTTCTATCAACATCCCTTCTATCTCTGAGAAACTCAAAACCATCAAAGTAAACAAAGTCACTTTGGGCTTTAGCTTCACCCCTCCTGTCACCTCTAGTGGTGGAGGTTTTGGAAAGATGAGTGGTGGAGGCTTTGGTAGTGGTAGTGGATTTGGTAGTGAAGGTGGTGTTGGTGGAGGTGGTTCTAGAAGAGGTCATGGTGGTGGCTCTGGAAGCGGAGGTGGTTCCGGCGGAGGCCCTACTAGTGGTGGTGGCTCTGGTAGTGATTCTAGCAGAGGCCACACTGGTGGAAATTCTAGAGGAGGCTTCGACAGTGATTTGGAAGAGGTTTCTCTGGCCCTCTATCTTCTATTGACCCTATTTTGAACACCCTCCTTTAGAATATGGGTAAGATGTAGAGCCAGTTGGTGAGTCTCTCCCAAGCCTCTGCCCAGCCCTTCTTCTGGCATAGCCTATTGTTGGTTGCAATTTTGAACACTCCTTTCCTGCAAGGAATGGAGATCCATAAGTTTTAAAAATATGGCGATAAAGGGGATCCATAAACACATGTATCTGATTTTAGTGCCTTGTGCATCAACTTCTTCCACCACGATGCATTAATGGCAAAGTTGTTTCCCCGATCACTCAAGGATACAACACTCGAGTGGTACTGTTCCTTGCCTGAAAATTCTATTTTCTCATTTGACCAACTTGTAAATCAATTTCTTAGATAGTTTCAAGCTAATATCAGACTGAAGATGACCTTCTCGGATCTCATTCGATGTAAACAAGGAGATATCAAAAAAATCACTAATTTTATAGTGTGCTATCAAGCGCTTCTTTCACAAATCTTGTATTAGCTGCCCGATTCTGACATGCAAAAGGTATTCATAGGGAACTTACAAAGGCCTTGGCAAGAGAAGTTCGCCCTTATGAAGTACACTTCTTTCGTGCATTTTTGTGCAGCCTTACGAGAATACCAACATATGGTGGTTCAGTTCAGGGGATCCTCCTCACGCTCCCATTCTGAGGGAAATTACATCGTATCAATCTTTAGGAGAGGTAAGGCCGTTATGAATTTAGTAGCCGCTATTGATGACAACGACCTTAGATGTAACCGAAAGTTCACAAATTTATCATAATCTTATTCTTCTATCTTATAGAAGTTGTTGAAGGATAAGATTGTAACCTTGCCAAGTCCTAAGCCTCTTAAGGAGCCTTACCCTAATTGGTATGATGGGAGCACTTATTGTCAGTACCATCGAGTTAATGGACATGATACTGAATGTTTTTTGTGATTGCATCATGAGATACATGACCACATTGAGGATGATACCATTCATCTCGATGGGAGTAAACAAAATGCTAACAAATCAATGGAAAAAGCTAATAGTGAATTGAAGATATACACGGAACCATTTATGTCACATTCTACTAAAATGATTATTGATCCCACTGATTCTGTTACTCAACCTGAGGCCTATGTTAACATGGTCATGGTGACATGTACTGCTCTACCTGCACCTAGTTCACCAACATAACACTCACATCACAAGACTTTCCCTTAAACAACAAGCCCTCTCCCCTCTACATTCCTGCTCGCCTCAATGGTAACATTGTGATAGGGGTCTTGGTAGACCCCGCGAGCCATTGAATGTCATCATGGAGGAAACATTGGTATTAAATTCATTATAGAGGGAAGAATATGAAGAAACAAAATCTACCATTCGTACACATGATGGTATGTGTCTCAAACCCTATGGCTCGATAACCTTGTCCATCCTAGTTAGACCTAGGGCTGTTGACACAGTTTTTGATGTTATTCCAGAGTCAGATATGCTTAAGATGAAGCTAGACATACCTTGGAAATCTTCCATGAATGGAATCACCTCCGTTGTTCACAAGTGTTTAAAATTTTCTCACTAAGGTGTCGTGCATGTAGTGCATGATACTAGATATCAGCCCTTGGTGTCCTATGGTGGATATTCATTGGATCACTTTTGGCCCACCCCAGTCAGTCCACTTCCTTTGAGAATGGACCTACTTTATAAGAATTATGTAAAGTATAAGACTAGGGGCAAGGGATAGCTGAAATTGACCCTTCTTGTGATGCAACAGTTGGTCACCTCCTCCTCCCAAGAGGAGAAGGAGAAGTCTGCACCGACCGCTCCCCCTTCTCAGAAGAGATGAGAAGTCCATGCTGACTCCCTCTCCTTCCCATAAAGGCAAAGAGAAGGTTTCCTTTCCCCATATTGCCTCATCCTCTCCCCTTTCTTGGGAAGAGTACTGGATGAGTCAGCCCGACGACTATCCATTGAGCCCAATGATACCTCCTTGGCGTAGGCCCAAGCTTAGGATCTCAGATCTCCCTAACGAATACCCCAGATCATGGTATTACTTATACGACAAAAAGAAAGGTTCCTGAAGGGAATTCAATCTATGGCCTCCTACCACTCCTACTCCTAAAGAAAGAATAGGAAGAGGTCCGCTATTGAAGCTCTTGAGCCAATTCCCCCACTACTCCTCAACCTATTCCTCCTACTCCCATTCAAGAATCTATTCCTCTGCCAGAGACGACCATAGTGGACATTCCCATGATTGAGCAGGAGCCTTTTGCTCCTTCATAGCCTCCAGCCTCCAAGTCAAAGAGTCATAGAAATCGCCTTGCACGTGAGCGCAAGCATCGACGAAAGGCTCTCTTGGTTCAGTAGGCCACCTCACAAAGGAAGGAGGAAGAGATGACCGCCCCTGCTTCAAGCTCCCCTGCAGTGTCTTCCTCTCCCCTTCCATTTACTTCTCTTTAGTCTAGTTTCGTGCTACTTCCGGCTTCCACTACAAGTACGAATGCGCCTAACCCCAAGGGGGTACAGGTGTTCATCACTCCTTCAGTGGAGTCGCCTTTGTTGATGTATGTTCTAAATATCCAACCTTTTCCAAAGCTTGTAGATATGATTAATACCTCGATTATATCCACTACGGTTATTTCCTCCTCTTCCTCTGCACCTCTAGCCTCATCTGTGGGGAGTTCATCTCCTTCGACGAAGAAAAAGATGAAGCATGGTCCTTCTAGCAGTGAAGGGCGTAAGAGTAGCCCACCTTCTTCACAAGGTGGTCCTGTGTTGACTTGTTCTATCCTAGTGATAGAACCAACCTCGGCTTCCTCTGAGTTCATCACCGCTCCTGAGTCATTCGGCGAGCCTAGCGGTGAATCTCAGGCATAGCTTTCCTTGTCCACCGAAGTTAGACATGGCTCTCCTATAGGGTGCATGTTTAACTTTGTGGATGAATTTCTGGCCTTGTCAACAATCTTCACGAAATTACTGACCCTAGCTCCACAAGAGCTCAGTGAAGAAGCCCTTGCAGGGGATTCTTCCTTGGCTCTTGTTGCGGGAGGGCCAGATGCTTCTCCTCTTAACATCCCACCACTGTAGGCTCATCCTCCTTCCCCCTACAATGATCTAGAGTGGGAAGTGGACGACCTCTTGGTCGATCAATGTTAGGAGGAGGCCTCTTCTTGATATTGTGTTTGGGTGTGTGTTTTTTGTGATGTGTTTCCCCGTGCTCGCGCTATGTGTGCCTGGATGACCCTTGTCATCCCTATTGGTGCTTGGATATAGGTGTGGTTTTTGTGTCATAAACCTTTTTCTATTTGTATCATCATTCTTCCATGTTTGTGCTTGAATTTTGATAAATTGGGGATGATGCAAAGCGTTGGGGGCATTTAGGTTTCCCTTCCATGTTGACCCAATTTTTTATTTTTATTTATTTTTCCCGTACATTGTTCCTGATCTGCTTGGGGATTGATGATCTTTTGCCTTGCACTGTAGTTACCTATTATTTATATGAGCATGGAAAAATCTGACCCCGCTAAACCAAATCCCCCAGTGCCCTTTGTTTGTGTTTTCTCTTTTGATTTCTCTTTATCTTTCTCTCTTCTTTGCTTGAGTTGTCCCTTTCATGTGTGACAACGCCTTTCTTCAACATTTTGATTTTTAGAAAATACATTCATTTCCAACAAATCTTTTCTTGAAAATCCTTACAAACATTCCTTTTTGAAAACAACATTCAAAATTAGGGATCCTTTTGAAAGAACTTGAGAATTTTTCCCCCAAGGTGGAATGGCTATAACCTTCCCCTCGTGTGGGGGCATTCTCTTCATTTATAAGGAGATCCCTTGATGATGGATTGATTTGAGAAAGATAAAATATCTTCTTTTGAATTGTGCATCCCTTGAGTGGACCCCTTCTTCACGATGGGTTCCCGAGGGACCACTTTGAAAGTCTTTCAAATTGTTGACAGTCTGCGCAATTTTCTGCTTACTTGCCTATGTGGCCACTTCTTGACTATGTGAAGTCCACTTTCCTAGGTTTCCTCCATGTGAGAGATATTGGGGATACCTCCTTGCAAGTCTAAGAGCCTGTAGGGTGCTTCCTTTGAGCTCCCTCCATGTGAGAGATCTTGGGGATGGCTCCCCTACAGGCCTATAGGCCTATAGGGAAATTTCTTGGGTTTCCTCCATGCGAGAGATCTTGGGGGATACCTCCCTATAGGTTTGAGAGCCTATAAGATGCTTCCTTTGAGCTTCCTCCATGTGAGAGATCTTGAGGTTGGCTCCCCTGCAAGTTTGCAGGCTTGTGGGATTCTTTCTTGGGTTTCCTCCATGCGAGAGATCTTGGGGGTTACCTTCCCTACATGTTTGTGGGTCTGTAGGGTGCTTCCTTGGGTATTCTTCATGTGAGAGATCTTGTAGAATACCTTCCCTATAGGTCTATGGGTCTGTAGGGTGCTTTCCTAGCCTCCTCCATGTGAGAGATCTTAGGGGATGCTTCTTGGGTATCCTCCATGTGAGAGTTCTTGGGGGACACCTTCCTTGCAGGTCTGCGGGCCTATAAGGTGCTTACTTCATGGGGCTTCTTTCATGTGAGAGATCTTAGGGGTTTCCTCCTTGCAGGTCTGCAAGTCTGCAAGACACTTTCTTTCTTCAACTTCATAGTTTTGAGAAGCTATGAAGTCCTTTGCTTGTCCTATACCTTTAGGTTCATCAGATCGTGGTCTACTTCCTCAACATTACATTTCTAACCTTACTCCTCCCTTGATCTACTTTACCGAAGCACTCATCAATACTCATGCTTGCTAAAGTGGGGGAAAAATGTATAAGAGTGAATTTGTACCCCTTATGCAAATTCCCCTTTTGCCTTTTTCCACCTTAGAAAACCAAGTTTGAAGGCTTAATTACACCTAAGCCTGTTGCTTTCATCCCACTTGGACTTGTTTTGAGTGTTAGTGGGGGAATTTTTTTGGGGGACACCCACGTGGTGCGTAGATGTCCGTGCGACACATTTATGTCCTTGGAAAATTCCTGCGACTGAATTTGTAGAGGCGTTACACTTCTCATTGGTGGTCAAGTTGTAACACCCTCTTCAGCCAATCAACCTGAATATGGTCATTTTCTTCATCTCCTCTTCAAATTCTCTCCTTCTACATGCATTTCAACTTCTTCCAAGCATTTAGACCAGCTTCTTCACTCTCTTGCACTCATTTCTAGCATGTTCAAGCATTCTACTAGCAATCTTGCACTCCATCACTTCAGTAGAGCAATTTTGGGACTACACCATTGCAATAGAGGCTCGAGTACTCTCATTCTCTCCCCCATCAGCCTTGAGTGCTTTTGGTGGAGGTGGTAAACTTCCCATTCCTCTCCTCTATTACTTGGTAGAGTAAGCACATTTACTGTTTTGTAGTGCTTTAGTGTTCTTCATTACGTTATTTTCTTTATATCGCTTTCTTGGATATTCGTGGAGGTGGAAACACCTAAATGGGGGTCTGACTGAGGCAGACCCCTATACAGCCACCCAACATTTTTCCTCCTCTTTGTGTGTAGGTGAATGTGCTTTCAAGGAGCTAGCTGGCGAACGAGTTTCTTTGTGAGATCATCCTTGCCACCCTAACTCTTGGATTTTTACTTTATCACATTAGAGAGTATTTTTTTTTACTTAATCACGCTATTGTGGCCCTTTAGTAATAGTTAGTTGGGTCGTTAGCTTGTTTTCCTAGGTTTGACCTTGTCTGTTTAGTTGTTTGGTCGTATGCACACCAGTGCACTTGAGAGACGCCTGCACATCGCGCTCATTCCAGGACCGTGGTTTTGTCCTCAAGTAGAGAGCTTCCAGAGGCGTAGGTTGAACCTGAAAACTGGATCGCCTAGCCCCATCTTGCATTTTGGGTTTGTAGGGTGATAGAAGGACTTTATAGTCCTCATCATTCTTGTCCTGCATTCCCCAACATCTTGTTAAGTTGAGGTAAGTTAGGGCAGCCTTCCGCTCTTGGCCCTCCATGACCTAGGGCCTTGAACGTGGTTGGTCCCCCTCTCTTACAATCTCCAAATTACATAAGAAGAGAGGACCTTTGTGAAGAATAAAATGAAATCATAAATCCATCTTTTTGTAATGAGTCCAATAAAATTTTAAAACATTCAAGAACCCCAAAATGGTTAGTTGAAATAGATGAGAATATAATAGAAAAAATTGAAGGAAAAAGGTCATCACGAACCGTTCGATTGTGGGCTACCAAAATTTTTAGTCAATACTTTTCGAATAAGACATTAATTGAACAATGTCAACTTTTTGTAAAATTTCTAAAGTCATACAAAATGATACCATTACTAAAGGAATTGAAGATTCATGTAAAAAAAAGTTAGATTGAAATAACATTTTTGTTAAAATATTTTTAATGCACTCAATTCTATTGGAAAGACTAGTAAGGGAAAAGATAAGATATCTTCTCATAGAATAATAACAACCTCTTTAGTAAGCAATCAATTAAGAAAGGCTTGATTATTAAGGAAAAGATGTGTTGAATTAAGCCTAAATTATAAAACATTGTCAAAAGTGCTAGCAATAAGATCAAGACTAGATAGTCCTCTTCAAAATGATACTTGGGATTTTAGTGATAGGCTTCCATAAGTTGATAAGAAGCTAACTAATACCACAGAGGATGAAATTCAACAATTTTGGCACTCTAACTCTAGAGTATCACTGAATGTAAAAGATATTTTAAAATTAAGAATTGGTGATCAAGACCACACACCACATCCTAAATATTTCTTAGAATATAGCCAAACAACATTGTACAAACTATTTTGTGAAACACATCCAAATTTCAAAATCTCACAAAGGGTATTTGAATCTTGTAAGTTATTTTATTGTGCGCCTCTTAAAATTTGTAATACATGTTGTTCCAAATACCATGTGGATTTTTCTATGTATCATGAACTATTATGCAATTGATATTTGTTCTACTTTGCATACTACCGAAATGCTACAAGAGTATCATGCAATGAAACTACCAAGGTCATCAGGGGATTATTAGATTTTTTTTTATGTGCTAGAGATGATGGTCACATTTTCTATAAAAATGATTGTTTAAATGAAAAGTGTTTGCAATGTAGTGGGTTATCAAAGTTTATATCATGTATTCATGAGGGCAGTAAGCATGATTTTGGAAAGAAAATAATTGAGAAAAATAGGTTTGAGATAGTGAAATACAACTTGAAGAGTGGAGGTGAAGGTTCTTGTAGGAAAAATATATTACAATGGTTCAACATCTCATTTGGTCAGATAATTGCATCGATCAATTAAAAAATGCTTGTATGTTTTATTAGTTGATCAAAATGCATGTAGAGAGCGGTATACCTCATATTTGGAGTTTTTTTTTAAGCTAGGAATGGAAAAGGGGGGCATGATAGATCAAGTGCATGTGTAATGAGAGCTCTACTTAAAGAACAACTAAATATTAGAGGTGGTGCTACATTCAGTGATGCAAGTTCAATTGTTGAATGGTGTAACTATGCATTGTCATAAGGAGGGGCACTTGATTCAAAAGTATGTAGGTTCTTCTAGTTGGTTGATGAAGGGATAGTGGGAGAGAGATCAGATTGTCAAACAATCAAGGAATCATCAAATATTCCTTCATTTCAAAGCTCAGATACAAGTACATGGACTATTTAGACATGAGATTTAGCTTATTTTTATTAGAGTTGTATAAAATGTGAGTGGTATAATTGTGAGTCAAGTGAGTGGGTAGATACATAGATTTCACAATATCTAATCCCTTTATATGAAGCTCATTCATCTTTACTTAGTGAAATGGAAAGTTCATTTAACTATGACCATATTTTAGACCTTATATAACCAGGGCATGTTTATGTAGTTTTTGCACCATATGGGAATGAAGAGAGATAAAAATATTGGTTGACATGATGTGTTCAAGGAAAAAAATCTAACACAACCTATGACAAATCATGTTGGATTCATATATCCTACAAGATTAGTTGTTATTGTTGGAACTTGGTTGCGAACATATATGATTAGAAATAATGGATTTCTTGCATTTGAGGACTTTGAGAAGCACAAAACCAAACCTAGTTGTAGAAATGAATGTTAAGTTATCGAATCATCATGCAAAACAAAGAACAAAAGAACTATGGATGATTAGTAATGTTGATCATGGAGCAATATTGGATACTCTAAAGGTAAGAGATGACCACTTAGGGAAAATTGAGTAGCAAATCTATTTTTTTCTATCCAAGATAGGTATGATATTGTGCATCTTAGTTATATTTATGTTTTTCTATGTATTGGATTAAAAATACATATAAAAATTCACTTGTATATAAACATGTAGGTTTTTTGGAGAACAAAGGCATATTTTTCAAGTGATTCAAATCAATACATCCAACATTGTGTTATGATTACGATGAGGTTATGATAGTAATGCATCGACATATAATATATATATAGTGATTCTTAATCTTGCATCATATTTGGTTTGAGAGAATGTTCAACTAACTTTGTAGTTCATGTTGCTTATGCTCATCAATATTTTAATATTTATATGTAAGTCCATTTCACTCAACTTTGGAGCACGATGAGATTACAATAGAAATAAATCCACCTTTTTTGAGTTTAAAATAGGTCTTCAAGATTTTTTTTCTTTAAAATTCACTTGTTTATAAATGTAGGTTTTTTGTAGAATAAAGCTACTCTGGATAGGTGATTGAGATCAATAGTTATATATTTTGTAGTGGTCACATATAATTCATAAGGTGACATCTATGTGTTGAATATGACAACTAAGAGGGGGGTGAATCAGTTGTCACAAAATTAAGCCTTTAATTCAATCACCAAAACTAATCCTTAAAATTGCTTAAATGATTAATGATCAAATGCCAATGCAAAAACCTAAATCCAACACATAAGCACAATAAAATAAAATTTACGTGGAAAATTCAATGAGGGAAAAACCATCATGAAGATTAACTCGCACTATAGTGAATATCAAAACTGATTACAAAAAGGCTCACTACCTGAAACAAGGCTCACTGCCTGAAACAAGGCTCATTGCTTGAGATGAGGACTCATTGTCCAAAACAAGGACTCATTGTCCAACAGGGATACAACCCAAAGGGCTCATTGCCATAGAGATACAAATAAGATAAATAAGACTTGTTACAAAGAGACTACAATCCCAATGCAACAAAGGATTCCACCATAATTACTCGCATGCATGCATGAACGATAGAGTTCACCTTTTGCTCAATGCATCTAGAAACTCAACATTAAGCTTCACATTGATCTGCCATACTCTCAACACACACACTCACTAAATAGAATCAATGTTGCATAAAACTACACTTCTCTTTTCTCTTTTTTTCTCTTCTTCTTTGCTCTTGTCTCTCTCTCTCATGTTTCACCACTAACTCATCTTGCATTTATACCATTTTCAACTTTGAAACATATCTAAAGTCATCCATCCAAATCCAAATTTAAATTAGGTCAGCACCAAAACATCCTAGGGTGGAATTAGAATGAGGGAAATCCAAACACATGTTTCAAGGGACCCAAAAAAGATCCAACACGCTTCATCATTCTCGAAAGTGGTATTTCACACAAGGTTGACCAAACCAATGTAAAACACATAGAACCATTAAGCACGAATCTTCCAAATGTTGAAACTATCTTCAATAGAACCAAGGCAACACAAATCTAGAACCATAAGTCATAAGACTTCATCAAAGATAAATCTAGACCAACAACATTTCTTGTGGACCTCAACCAGAAACACAAAAAACCATAGTTCACAACTGGTGAACACAACTTGCACTATACAATGAATCAACAACCAAAAATATGAATATAGCACCTTCTAACAATGATGAACAACATATCTGAACTACACAACCACAAGAGTAAATCTAGACCAAAACCTAGAGCAACCACTAAATACCTGCAACATATCTTTATTACAATTTTCTCAATATCCTTGACATATACAACCAACAACAGCTAGTAGATAAACAGTTGACTGGTTGACATCAATGACAACACCTTCAATCTTTCCATTCTTGCAACAATATCCCCCTTTGTCATTGATGGCAACACATGATGTGAAAAACCATCAAAGACAACATACTAGCGAGCTAAATACATTTTTCTGTTTTCTCCCCCTTAGAAGATAATCTCTTATATGCTTCTTCTCTCCAAATCTTTCTTTCCTTTTTCACATGCTTCTTCTCCCCCTTTGACATCAATGGAAAAGGAAAAATAATATTTTCCATTGATTTCTCCTTTGTCATGATAGCAGAATACACACAATGACAACACCTGATACTACCTACTCATCCTGAGAGGTAGCCACTAAAACATCAATCTAGAAGAAAGATAGATCCATAGATCCATAGGAATGATGCATTTCCATATGCATCTAGTTCAAGAAAGGAGGGGCAGTAACCTATAACTTCTCCCAGAGATACTCAAAAGTATCTTTAGGAAGAGCCTTTGTGAAAATATCAACAATTTGATCCTTCATCAGAACATACTCAATATTTACTTCATTCTCCATGACCTTCTCTCTCAAGAAATGACATCTAATAGATATATGATTTGTCCTCGAGTGCATCACAGGATTATTCAAAATGCTAATTGCACTTGTATTATCACAAAAAATAGAAATAGGATCATCATATAGCACTGTGATATCTTTCAATGTTTGTTCCATCTATAGAACTTGTGTACAACAAGATGCAACAACAATATACTCAGCTTCAACAATAGACAAGGAGAATGCTAAGTTGATTTATGGATTTGATTGCGTGAAATATTTTTCCATCAGCATTTTGGATCACACTTTGTGATCCATCATTGAGATGAAGAAGAGAGCACAAGGAGAAAAAATGAATAGTTGCAGACTTAGAATTGCATAAAAAGAAGATAAGAGGGAGGAGAGAGAAATGTGGCACAAGAATCAAGGCCCAATAAGAAGATTGAAGGAAAGAAAAGAAAGAAAGAAATTATAACAAAAAAATTTAAAGGAGGTCAACCAATAACACCCAAATGGAAAGAAAAATAAAACTATAATAAATCACAAAAAGATAAAAATTCATAACAAAAAAGACTATTAAATAACAAGATATAACAACAGCTAAGCTATGTGACTACATAGCTAAGTAATTATTATATTAAATAAGAAAACAAGACTAAATTGAGACTAAAGAGCAACCTAAAATTATAAAGTGAAAATATAAGATGAAGAACACAAAAAATAAAATATAAGAAATGAATATATTAATGTTCAACAAGAATAATAATAACCACAATAAGTAATAACTTGATAAAAATAAACATCCAAAAAAACAAGAAAAAGTTAAAGATAAAAGAACAAAAAGAAGATAAGGAGAGTAAAGAAAAGACACAAAATTAAGAATAAAAAGAGAATAAAAATTAAGCTAAAAGTGAGGTAAAGACCTCAATAAGTTAAGCAAAAGTAATAAACTAAAAACACACAATAAAAATCCACATATAGAAAAATTAAAAACAACTAAATAAGCATAAAGGAATAATAAAATAAATAAGCAATGAAAAAAATGATATATATGTGCGTGTGTAAAAGAAAAAGAAAATATATATATGTATGCATACATTATATATACATATACATATAAATATAAATATATATATACACACATAAATATATACATATTTATATATATATATATATATACATAAATATATAAATACATATATTTAAAAATATATAAATATATATATATATATTATATATATATATATATATATATACATATAATATATATATATACATATATATATATACATATATATATACATATACATATAAATATAAATATATATATACACACATAAATATATACATATTTATATATATATATATACATAAATATATAAATACATATATTTAAAAATATATAAAATTATATATATTTATATATAAAAAATAAATGAAAAAGAAGACACTGAATAACCAAGATAAGAGAAAGACTAAAAAGAAGAAAGGAAAAAAGAAGAGATGAGTAAACCTCAAAGACGTTATGAATCTAAAAACTAAGAGGAGAAGAAGCAAAAGGGCAAGAGGGGAGCCAACCAAGGAACCTCGGGGAAGATGGGAACACGGAAGAGACCAACTACACATGAAAGAGGGAAAATCCCATCACTATGAATCTAAAAACTAAGAGGAGAAGAAGCAAAGGGGAAGAGGGGAGCCACGGGAATGAGATTTTCCCTCCTCCATGTGTCCTTGGTCTCTTCTTGTTCCCATCTTCCCCGAGTTTCCTTGGTTGGCTCCCCTCTTTCCCTTTTGCTTCTTCTCCTCTTGGTTTTTAGATTCGTAACATCTTTGAGGTTTACTTATCTCTTCTTTTTAGTCTTTCTCTTATCTTAGTTATTTAGTGTCTTCTTTTTCATTTATTTCTTATATATAAATATTGATACATATATATATATGTGTGTGTGTGTGTATGCATATATGTGTGGATTTTTTTGTATGTTTTTAGTTTATTACTTTTGCTTAGCTTATTGAGGTCTTTACCTCACTTTTAGCTTAATTTTTATTCCCTTTTTATTCTTAATTTTGTGTCTTTTCTTTACTCTCCTCATCTTCTTTTTGTTCTTATATCTTTAACTTTTTCTTGTCTTTTGGATGTTTATTTTTATCTTTATTACTTATTGTGGTTATTAGTATTCTTGTTGATCATTAATATATTCATTTCTTATATTTTATTTTTTGAGTTCTTCATTTTATACTTTCACTTTATAATTTTTGGTTGCTCTTTAGTCTCAATTTAGTCTTGTTTTCTCATTTAATATAATAATTACTTAGCTATGTAGTCACATAGCTTAGTTGTTGTTATACCATGTTATTTAATAGCCTTTTTTGTTATGAATTTTTATTTTTTTGTGATTTATTATTGTTTTATTTTTCTTTCCATTTGGGTGTTATTGGTTGACCTTCTTTAAAATTTCTTTGTTCTAATTTCTTTCTTTCTTTTCTTTCCTTCAATCTTCTTATTGGGCCTTGATTCTTGTTCCACATTTCTCTCTCCTCCCTCTTACCTTCTTTTTATGCAATTCTAAGTCTACAACTATTCATTTTTCTCCTTGTGCTCTCTTCTTCATCCTGATGATGAATCACAGAGTGTGATTTGAAACATTGATGCAAAAATATTTCACACAATCAAATCCAGAAATCAACTTAGCATTTATCATTAGGGATTGTGGAAACTTGATAACATTGAGTAGACAAGGAGACTGAATCTTGCTTCTTACTCAACCATGCCACCAATTTGCATCCAAGAAAGAATGCACCACCACTTGCACTTTTTTTGTCATCTACACATCCAACCCAATCTGCATTTGTATAGGCACTAAGTGTAAATTTAGTATCTTTAGGATACCACAATCCATAATCTAGAGTGCCATTCAAATATCTGAATATTCTTTTAACAATAGCAACATGTTTTTCCTTAGGATCTTTTTGAAATCTAGCCACAAGATAGATAGCATGTATGATATCCGATTTACTAGCAATCAAATTTATACAATAGTCTGCCAATCATAGATTTATACTTGCTCTAATCAGCCTTAGGTGAATCATCATCTTTTCCCAATTTACATCCAATCACCATAGGAGTACTTACCGGTTTGGAACCATCCATCCCAAACTTCTTCAACATCTCTCTCACATACTTAGACTGTAATATGAAAATTTCTTTCTCTATTTGATTAATCTGTAGCCCAAGAAAGAAATCCATCTCCCCAAACATAGACATTTCAAACTCTTTTTGCATTTCTTCCACAAACATCTTGCACATACTTTCATTTCCTCCAAAAATAATATCATCAACATACACAACTACAATCAAGATTTTGTCATTTTCAATCTTAAAGTACAAATTACTGTTTGTCGTACCTTTGTTAAAACCTTGTTGAATCAAACACTTGTCTAACCTTGCATACCAAGCTCTAGGAGCTTGCTTCAACCCATATAAATATTTCTTCAATCTACACACCATATCCAGTTGATTTGTTAATTGAAATCCTTTCGGTTGTTTCATATAGACTTCTTCTTCTAGCTCACCATTTAAAAATGTTGACTTGGCATCCATCGATAGACCTTAAAGTCTTTATGAGTAGTAAATTCCAAGAACATCCTTATAGCTTCCATTCTTGTAGTGCCCCTCCATGATTCACCCTGCTAGTGTTGTCAGTTGGTCTTGCTTTCGACCATGCTTTGTGATCTAGTGTTGTTTAGTATTTGGCTTATTTGATTGATAAATGCTATTTTGATTATTTGTTGCATTGAAATAAAACTATTAAATTAATAAGGTACTTGTGACAAGTAAATATAAAATATGTAATCATAGTTTATGATAAAATCAATTATTTTGCAACGCTATAGTTAATAAATAAATATAAATACATTTATAAATAAACATAGTTATAATGTAATATTAAAATAAATAAAAATTGCAAGTGGGCAGTTATAAGTAATAAATAGCAAAATTAATGGGGAAAAATGAATAGGTCAGTTAAGATTCTAAATTTATTACTTGTCAGTTATTCAATTGCAGGGGGCGGCGGCAAAAATTAGGGGGATTTTGGGGGAAATCCCGTGGAAGGAATTTGGTCGAGTTTTAGTTGAGCAGGGGATCCCTGAATGATTCTATCTATAACGCTGATGTAAGGCATGATAATGGGAAGGATTTAATGAGATATGAGAAAAAAAACTGAAAATGTTGTAAATAACGGAGGAATGACAATTCAAAGAGGGATATGGGTTATTCATTCGACCGGTGTAGAAAGGCAGTAGCGATAGGGGTAGAAAGTTTATTCAGGATATTGGGAAGAAAAGGACCAAGATCAAAGAAGATATGGAGGGCGATTACATATGCTTTGCATGCACGAAAATGTAGACTCGCTTGATGATAGTAATGTTATTGACACGGAAGCAAGAGTAGTAAGATGATTCCCTAATTCCAATTTAGGACACAGGTACGCAAGTTTTCAAAGCCATTCGTGTGATCCATTTGAACCATGCTTGTATAATGAATTTCTTGGTAAGGTAATGAGACTTTGTATAATCAATTGATCTTTCCTTAATAGGGTAATATGCTAAAAGTTTGCATATCTTAGTGCCATTTTATCCTTCTGTATGCATGTTTATCAAATCGTTTGCCTTCCAAACCTCTCTATATGGTCTGTTCTCCCAGGCATCATACTTATGATACCATATATATTAGATGTTTGGAGATTGTGTTGTATGTTGGAAAATTCAAATTAGATACTTTCGATTTATATGCTTTATAATTGCTAATTCGATAGGCTTGTTTTATATTAGCATTCAGTTTATGTAAATCGATAAAACTATAATGCTTGGAATGCGCCAAAACCCCCCTTTGTATTCCTCATGATCTCATAACATCATTAGCATTTGAATTATAATGATGTCGAACAAAAGGGACAACGATTGTGTAGATTTACTTTATCATAACAGAGTTTCCTATCACCAATAGAAAATCCCTTCACTTCTCTCCTCACTTCTTATCCCACTTATTCTTTCGATGTCGTCTGGTTCTTAATAATGTAGAGCTTATCTTTACATCGAATAGCTCCAGGGATTTGATTTAAAAAGTTTCCGTCTAAACCAACACTGCATAACCCTCTATTATTTAGTTTTTGTGAGAATTCATGTGAAATGTCAAATAAAACTATAGTTGTCACCGACCATTGCTTCTCCCCTAGGCGCCTATCACTACACTCATAGCATTCCTATGTGTTGAATCTGTGAGATGAATCTGTTTAGTGAATTTGCATTCAACCGTTAGTATGGGAATCCATTCGATGTTGTGGGTGCGCCATCGTAGCATGCATATTAAGGTTTTTAAGTTGAAATTTCATTGCCTGTGCACTACCTTGATGCATTTGGGTATGATTTTCGATGGATACATTTAATGTCATTATATTATGTATGGTAAGCAACGTCCTCATCACCTTTGCTTGATGAGTTCAAACAAGATTATAATATGAGAGTGTTTTCTAAGAGGGTGGTTGATAAAGGCAAGAGTTATCTCAGTCGTTGCCTTCTTTACCCTTGTGCATTGTATCCTTGGTTGTTGTTTGATGCATTTTCTTTCTTGTGTCTCGCCTTTAATGTGATTTTACCTTACATTTCTCATTCAAGGCTTATGCTTGTTGTTTAATGAACGTTGGTTAAAGTGTTGTCTTTTCCTGCGTAACATACATAATACTTTGTATTGCCTTTCAAATTGGATGAATATACCATATGTTTTAAATTTGAAACTTAGCACGATGTATACCTTTCATTGGCATCAGTCTAGGCTTGCACTCAATGTTGGCATTGCATCTCCTCCTCTGTGTTTGCATGTTCGTTGTAGGGAGCGATTTCATTGCTTTAGTCTATAATTTATGTTTGTTTTTTATTAAGGAACAAACAGGTTTTAGAGGGATCCCGAAACCCTTAATAGTTTGATAGTGAAGGATATAGCATTAACAGAGCACATAAAAAAACAAGAATCTGCCCAAAAAGAAGAAAACACTAAAAACAGGGCAAAAAAGTCAAAAAACTGCAAAACAGCCAGCCCCTAGGCCAAGTTCTGGAGGATCTCTGTCGCTTCTTGCTCCAAACTGTTCATGTTAAGTGCAGACTTCTTGATCTCCTGGATGTTGACTAAAGCTTGGTCTTCCTTCCTTTTCAAATTTTCTTTGGTCCTGTTACTCAGCTTCCCACTATCTGGTTGCCCTTCCTCTTTGTCCAAATCAAGAAACACAACAGTCTTAACCTAATGGGCTTTTTCCAGGTTTTTCACCATGGTATTCATGGTCTGTGCAGTGGATTTTAAAATCTTATGGTTCATAACCAACACTTTGTGGAGAGAATTTTTTATGTTCCTCAGCTGCTCCTCCATATCTGCCTGCCTGCCATCATGATTGCATTTGAAATCCTTTAATTCCTCCACCATTTTCTTGAGGCACTCAACCATATACTTCTTCTCTTCCTCAGTCCATAAATCAGTAGCCCGACCACTACCACTACCTCTGTTATTGTCATCATTAGCTTTCTCCATTTTACTATTCATAGCTCTTTGGTTCAACTTAATTTCCTTTATTTCAAAAAACACCCATCTCATTAACCGAAAATTATCCACCGCCCTATTACGGGCTATTACAAGAACATCAGTGGGAAATTCCCATTCCCCCTTAAAATAATGATCCCCCTCCTTGAGGTCCATAGGGAAGCGGGGTCTCTCTTCTCTATCGGTCACAGGATGGCTGAAATACTCAGATAACAACTTTGACTGCAAATCTTCATCGTTCACATCATGGGACAGGTCCTCCGAAATTTTTCTCTTACCCTTCTTCTGAGGAGAATCCCTAGATTTTCCTTTATCCATGTCAACAACCCTAACCTTAAGCGACGGTGTATGGTGAGGCAAAGCCGACATAGCTTTCAAGTGGTCATAAATTAGGACAAGCAATCCTTCATGAAGAATAGAATACCTAGTAGGGTTTTGTCTATGGCTTCTCAAACTGTTATTCAGAGAAGACGCAAGATAGAAAGGAAAAGAAATCATGACCTAGTGCCTGAAATGATTCAATAGGACGAAATGATACCCAAAGACTCTAGTATAACGACCATCCAAAGTGACGTACTCCATCAACACATTCAAAACCCTCCTCTAGTGCGAGACAATTCTATCTGTATCATAGTAGCTTCTGGAAGTCCTTCGTAACTCCTCCCTCTTAGCATCTGACTTAGGAAATTTTTTGACCACTTCATCAGATTACTTCCTGTCCCTGTAGAATTTGATTCCCTCCATCGAGAGGTCAGTGACCTCAGCAATAAGCTATTCATTGATGATCACTGTCTGCCAAACAGGTTAATCTCACCATCCTTCCAATCTTTCTCAAAGACCCTAGTAACCTCTGGGGCCTAGCTATGTAGTTTTTCAATGAAAACAGTAATGCCACCATTCTCCAGCTTCTCCCAGAGCTTCAAATTGCTCTTCAGCTGTGCACTTCTTATCGGCTCCACTCTGCGACTTTCGCCACCCATTGTATTGCTAGTTGGAATGGAATAGTCCAGAACCCTATAGAAACAAGCTCCTAAAATTCCCAGAAAGTGTGAGAAAATAATCACATGCAAATGTGAGATAAAGTAATTACTCCTCAACCAACACAGAATAATCATTAAAACGCAGTCTCAAGACTGCAGGGGAGGACACTCAACCATTATTCAATGGAATGCGAAATTACACCTTCCCGTGAACACGATCATACATCATCAGGACCTTAACGTTAGCCTCCAACTCATCCTGCCCCTGCCACATCATCTTTTTTTGGGCTTTGACACCTCTGTTGGCAAAGAAATCTTCCACCGTGTTTATTTCCCGATAGGCATGCAAAATATAACTTTTCTCAAAGTTATTAATAATTTCCTTAGAAAAGGTCTATCCAATTTTTTATAGACCATGAAGGTTTCTAACGACCCTTTAGGCATTGTATAATATTATTCGAATCCCCTTCAATCCACACATTTTTATACTTCAATTGGCTAGCTAGCTTCAAGGTCTGGAAAACACCAAAGGCTTCAGCCACATGGTTGGTCTGAGTGCCTAAAGGAACCACCACAGCCACAATAAAAACACCATTCTCATCCCTTATCACCCCTCCACTCCCGACAGGCCTAGGATTTCCCTTAGCCGCACCATCAAAGTTGATTTTGACCCAACCAGGGGGAGGGAGACTTCAAAACATGCCATCTCTAGGATCCTTGATGCTTTTGGACATATTGAACATATCCACATTAATTTTCCAGGCTCCCACTATTCTACAATCATACTCCTGCATACTGACCTTACCTTTACCTTTATTCTTGTTATTAAGCAGATTAAAGTTTTCAACTACAACTCTAGTAATCTTACCAAAGACCACTTCCTCTGAGAGAGAAACATCCCTGAAGATTATGTTATTGTGTTCTTTCTAGATACCCCAGGCAAGGTGAAAAAAGATATAGTTCCAGAGCAGATTCAAGGCCCAATTCTTTGAGCGAGCCTTCCATTGATTATAAAAATCCACAATAGTTCCAGGAAAAACCCAGCTAAGATCCCACATTCGCAGAATCCTACACCATATGGCATAAGCAAAAGGACAAAGGAGAAATAGATGTAAGGAGGTCTCAGCCTCAGCACAGCACAAATAACACCTATTAGGAAAAGAGAACCCCCTCTTATAAATATTATCATTAGTCAACTGCTTGTTCTGAAGAAGAATCTAGACAAACAAATTGACTTTTAGAGTGAGGTTGTGCACCCACACCTTAGCCCATACAACATCATCGATGTAAGAGTAACAAGAAGCCACTGCAAAAGAGACATAGTAGGTTCCATAGGACGACAACTTTGAGACCATAGTGTCCTCCCGCCCTTGAGAACTGAGCCTAATCGAATTAATAAGGGGCTGCAGAGGTTGGAGATCCTGACTAATAGAAGAAATCTCAACCCATTGATTATTCCTTCAGTAATCCCCAACCAGCTAGCCAAACCTGGACTTGCAGTCCTCCATATAAATACCATAGGTTGGAATATTGCAAAGACACTCATTACCAATCCACTTATCTTCCTAGAACCGGATTTTCTTACCATCACCCACCTTCCAAAAAGATTCTTTTCCAGCCATGTCTCTAGCTTTAATGGTATTGTTCCATAGAGAAGAACTAGAGGGAATGTTCTGAGAATTGAGAAACTCTTGAAAGGAGTCAACCTCCCACAAGTATTTGCTACACCAAATAGTATTCCATTCGTGAATATCTACAAAAGTTCTCCAAACCTGCTTTGCAAGAAGAGCTTTATTAAACACTTTAATATTTCTCAAACCTAGGCCTCCAAACTTCTTGGGTTTGCACACACTCTCCCAGGCCACCAACGGAATCCTCTTCTTCTCCTCAACCCCCAACCAAAGAAACCATTTCTGGATCTTTTCAATAATATCAACAAACTTAGCCGTGATCTTGAACAAACTAAGGGCGTAAACAAGAAGATTCTGAAGAGAAGCCTTAAGTAACATAACTTTTCCAGCTTGACTCAAGAGGGCCCCTTTCCAACCAGCCAACTTCCTGTTAAACCTATCAACCAGAGAATTCCAAAAGGAGTTTGAAGGTTTGGGCCCTAAAGGAAGACCCAAGTAAGTTGAAGGAAGAGAATTAACACCACAGCCCAGGATGTTTGCAATCTTCCTCTATCTGTGCTCAAGGGTATTGAAAAATAGAGGGAACTTTTGGCTCTATTAATTTTTTTCCCTGAGCCCTCCTCATAATGAACAAGATAGCTCTTTATAGCTCTGGCTTCACCAATAGTAGCACTTCCCATAAGCATCGTATCGTCCACAAACTACTGGTGCGAACAGGCCATATTTTCCAAAGAGGGTTTTAAACCTTTCAAGCTACCTTCCATCACTCTTTTATGCATGAGCCTCCCTAGACTTTCAACCATGAGGGTGAAAAGAATAGGAGAGACAAGATCCCCTTGTCTGACTCCTCTTGACACCTTAAAGAAACGAGAAGGAGAGCCATTTATGATCACCGAGGTGCTAGTGGTAGAGATCAATTCCCATATCAAATGTAAAAAAAATTCAGAAAACCCAAAAGCTTGTAGGACTTTAATCAAGAACTTCTAGTCCACCCTATCATAGGCCTTAGCCATGTCCAGTTTGAGCAAGAACCCTTGGTTTTTTGAAACTTTGAGGGAGTGGATATTCTCATAAACCATAATAATTGAGTCCAGAATCTATCTGCCCAGAACAAAACCATTCTGGTGATGAGAGATCAACATCGGAAGAACCCCTAAAAGCCTAGAAGTTAACACTTTAGAAATGATCTTGTAAAAAGAATTGCATAAGCTGATAAGACGGAAAGAATCAAAAGAATTAGCTCCAGGGAATTTAGGTATGAGAACAATAAAGGTAGCATTAAGCTCTTTCAGCAGTTTCCTAGCTCCAAAAGACTCTTTAACAACACTAGTAACATCATCAACAACAATTTCCCAAAACACTTGGAAAAAGAACATGGGGAAACTGTCTAGGCCAAGGGTCTTATTACCTTCGAAAGAAAAAACCACCTTCCTAACCTCATCCTATGAAGGGATCGTCGTCAAGAGCTTATTTTGATGATTATCCAAGACATTAGGAATGGCCTCAATAAGAGTCTTCTGAGCATCCACATTCAACTCCTCTCCCAAAGAGAGAAGGTTAGCAAAGAACTGAATGGCTTCACTTCTAGTCTCTTCCTCCCTCTCAATTTTGACCCCATCCTTCATTATATAGGCAATTCGATTGGAGGCCCTATGTTTCATGGTGGTCAAGTGGAAAAACCTGGTATTCTTGTCCCCAGCAGCAAGCCAAGCACATCTAGAATCTCTGTTTCCAGTAATCCTCTTCTTTAGAGATAATATTATGATATTTAGAAAGGATTTCATTTTCCTTTAGAAGGAAATCTTCCACATAGCCTTCTTTATGGATATGGTCTTGAATGTCCCTTAAATATTGTTGGATAGCAGCTTTAGACTCAAAAATATCCCCAAATACTTCCTTGTTCCAAGTCTTGATCTTGGATTTGACTTCACCAAGCTTCTTAGTCACTCTAAACATGGCAGTACCATTTACATTTATGCCCCACCAATCTTGAATGCAATTAAATATGTTAGGATGAGACAACCACATTTTTTCAAATTTGAAAGGAAAATTCCTCTTACCTGACACAGACTCAGCCATAAAACTTATGGGGAAATGATCCAAGCCAATTCTAGAGAGAGCATTTAACGAGCAACAGTAGTTCTTCAGCTAGTTATCATAAATTAAAGCCCTGTCAAGCCTCACTTGAATGAGATCGTTCCCAGCTCTCCTGTTAGACCAAGTGTAGGTAGCCCCCTTGAGGTCCACATCATGCAGGCATTGAGAATTGATAAAATTCATCAAATCCATCTTACTATCCAACTAAATCTGAGATCCACCAAATTTTTCAGACCCTAGCAAAGGTGTCTTAAAATCCTCCATGATGATCCAGTTCTCATTCGGAAAACAAGACCTAAAAAAATCAAGTTGTTTCCAAAAATTCCTTCTAGCAGTCTTACTATTGGGCGCATAGATATTAGACAAGATCCAACTGAAGTAATCTCTGATATGCTTAAATCTGGTGGCCACATGATTAACATCTTACAAAATCGGAGTTCCTTGAATACGCTCTTGGTTCCAAAAAGTCACCAAGCCCCCAGAGGCACCATCCAAACTACTGCCCTGCACACCACCATTCTTAAAAATGTTAATCTTCTCCACACGATCTTTGGGCATTTTGGACTCCTAAATAATAAGAATATCAGGCTTATGGTCCCTAGCAAAATTTCCTGTTTATGGGAACTATTTAGTCCCTGAATGTTCCATGGCATAACTTTCATTTTTTAGATGGAGTTCTGCATAGATCCAGGATGGTTTTTTGAGTTCCATCCGCAATGTTTTGAAAACATTCCTACTCTCTATGCCATTTATTTTATTTTCTACCTAAACCTTTTGGAATTCCTACATCCTCTTTAGCCCTGTTTCTTGTAGAAACCCCCACTATATTATTCCCCTTTTTACTATTCTTCTCAACTTTAGTGTATAGGTTCTCTTCTTCAAGATCTAGATCCTCTAGACCCATAAACTCTTTCCCATCCATAATGTCATCTGTTGTAGCAACTCTATTTAGTAGGGAGTAGCTAACCTCATTCCCCCCCTTGGGAGATCCGACTCAATTCCCAAATGTAGATTTCACCATCTTCGGCAAGCTTTGAGGCTCAACATGACTAGGAGAGTGAGACTCCCCTGACCTCTCAGAAACCTCTACCCCCCCTTCCATGCTCTGATGTGAATGGGAAGTTTCCTCCAAACTATCAGTCACTAAATCTAGGATAACATTCAAGCTCTCAATGTTCTGCTTTTCAACAATCCTTCCTTCTTCTTTTTCATCCTCCTCTTGAGAATCCTTGGCTCTCAAGTCTACCTCTACTTTGTCAGGGCCTTTAAACTCGCTTTTAGGATTTGCAATATTATCAGATCCTTTGCAAGAATCCTCATATTTCCTATTTTCTGGACTGGGGTTATGCTCTCCACTAAATTTTTGGCCTTCCTTAAATAAATCAACACTATTCTCCTCCTCCTGAGACTTCTCCACCGATTTAACCTTCCAAATAATAGTCTCCTTAGGAGCCACCTTCTCATTGGGTTTAGGCTTATTATTCAGACATTTCTTCACCCAGTGTCTAGCTTTTTTACAAGTAAAGCACACAAAGGGTAGAGTCTCAAATTCAACATTCTAAGTCCATTTTCCAAGTTTTGATACTATCTCAATCGACGAGGGGAGATATGAGGACTGGGTAATCCCCACACATATTCTGGCAAAAACCAGTCTCTTTTTGGATGAAGTCATAGCATCAATGGATAGGAGTTCCCCAAAGAAGCTAGTGATCCCTCTAAACACATCCTCATTCCAAAACTCCAGTGGTAACCTAGGTAAGCGCACCCAGACAGGCACTGCCTCAAAGGCAACATCGGATAAATTCATTTTTGGGGACCACTTCCTAATAGCCAGAGATGACTTGCCAATAACCCAAGGGCCACCACACAGAACTGCCAGTTTATCTTCTTCACAAGAAAAAGAAAAAGAGAAGAAACCTTTAGGTAGGGCCACAACATCATCTTGTCCTTTAACTCTCCATCTCTTCTTCACAAAGTCCTTGACCACCTCAATATTTGGTCATGGACGCATAAACTTTCCAACCAGTGATGACTCCATTAGAGATACGTTATGGTCTATTACAGGGTCAAGAATTAGAATAGCAAACTTCCCACTCTTCGGGGATGAGATATTACTTACCAAGGGAAAAATGGATTTTCCAACTGGCTTGGTTCCAAATAGTGAAACCCACTCCTTCTTAGGATCCTCACGTGAGTGATCCCACAAAATTTTGTCCTCAACCTGGTTTCCAAGGCATCCAGACCCACAAGCCCCAACCTTTGAAGAAGAGTTAGGGGAAGACTTACCTTCAGATGCTACCTTTCCACCTGGATCCCCGCCTTTCTCTGGGCCCCAGTCCTTAGACACAGCTCCCTCTTGTTCCTCATCTACATTCTCACCTGCCGCGTCCCCAGAAGGGCCATCCCCCCGTCCAGAGCCAACATCTTTTGAACTAGCCACCCGTTGCTGCCTAGGAAATTCAAATCCTCTTTCCCACTCAGCTATCCCAACTTTTTGAATGCCAATAGTTGATCATCTTCGCAATTTATATTTGTTATATTGGAGCTTGGCTTTCTATTTCCTAAATTGGTATATGGTGTTTCAAAATTCTAAAGTGTGAATTCACTTCTGCAATTTATATTTGTTACTGTATGTTCGTTTCATACTGGCAGTTATACTATATGTGTGGTAATTGATATTTGTATTGAGTTTGAGGATCTTATTTTACTAGAATTCATATATATATATATATATATATATATATATATATATATATATATATCTGTGTGTGTGTGTGTGTGTGTGTGTGTGTGTGTGTTTGTGTGTGTGTAAATATGTATATATATATTTTTCATATTCTATATATTTATTAAGGTTGTAATAAAAGAATGTTTTGGCCTTGAAAATAATTGTTTTGTAGAAAAGCAGATTTGAAATTGAGTAAGAAAAGATTGTTTGAATCAAATTGGAAGATTTTATACATAAGAAAATTAGATTATTTTCCTAGTTAGTAATGAGCTATGATTCCTCTTAAAATTACTAAATAATCGAGAAGTTAATCCACCCTATAATTCATGATTGTGTTAATTATTGGAAATCGAGGTAATTATGGTTTAATGTTTATTTGTTGTTTTATTTTGGATAATTGTAGAATTGATTTAATTAAATAAATTAGATTATCTTTGGTTAATAAATGAATTAGATTTTCTAAGAATGTTGGTTTCCTTTACAATGATTTGAATAGTTGAATTTGTTTGTGAATTATTGTGTGAATGGCCTATTACGCGAAGTTAGTGGTTAAGTAATGGGTTATATAAAATGTGAAAATAAGGTCTTCCATGGATGTATTGTTCATTGATTCTTCTTATTGATTATTGTGTTTGGTTGATATTAAGTTGATTTTGGTCATTATTTTATGGAGGGAGCTTTTTGTGCCAAATGGTTATTGAGAGACTTCCAGAGGCTTGGGGAAAATAGCTTGTGTTTTGGTTTCACGTTTTTGTCATTTTGGAAGTGGATTGGTTTTGTACTTGGATTTTGTTCATGAGGTTATTTAGCCTTGCACTGTTACTTTTTGTTATGGTTGGGAATTGTGAGCGAGATGGTCCATGCCTCGTCTTATGTGTGTGTTCTTGTGGTTTATGTAATTTTGTGCGAGAAGGCTTATCCTGTTGGATGTGTTTGGGTCTTCTAGTTGTTAGTAGGGGAGGCTTCCTTGCAGGAAGCCTCATACATGCCTGTAGTGCTCGTTTAGCTTAAGATGGGTCAAGAAGGCCTGGTTGGCAAGACCAATTTCCTTGTCCTCACGAAAGGAAGGTTGGTTCTAGTCTAGTGAGAGACTGTCAAGGTAACCATTGATGGGGGCCAACATCTAGACTGTTAGGGTAACCCATGGATGGGAGTCGATGTCTAGACTGTTAGGGTA